>JBBIGB010000001.1:14264890-14276088 GCA_037577075.1 Alestopetersius hilgendorfi | reverse complement strand
ACATCTCACAGGGGATCGAAAGCCAAAGAAAAAAGATGGGTTTTCAAACGGGATTTAAAAACAGACAAAGAAGGAGCCTGCCTAACATACAAGGCAGGTAATTCCATAATCTAGGAGCTGCAGCAGCGAAAGCACGGTCCCCTCTATGCTTACGCTTAGTTAAAGGCACACTCAGGAGCAGCTGGCCAGATGACCTGAGAGACCGGGAGGGTGTGTAGGGTTGTAACAGCTCAGAGAGGTAGGAAGGGGCAAGACCATTAACAGCTTTAAAAGCAAATAAAATACTTTTAAATACTTTTACTTTTAAACTGTATAGGCAACCAGTGGAGCATAGCTAAAACAGGTGAGATGTGCTCATATTTACGTGCCACTCAGAAGACGTGCAAATGCATTTTGCACCCTTTGAAGCTACGTAATATAGGTCGCACCTACCCCTACATAAAGTGCATTACAATAATCAAGCCGAGTGGTAGTGAAGGCATGGATTACAGTCTCAAAATGCTGCTTAGAAAGAATTAGCTTTAATTTAGCCAACTTCCTCAACTCAAGAAAAGCTTGATATAACCACAGCCCTGATTTGGTGGTCAAATTTGAGGTCAGCATCCACCCTGAACCCCAGATTACTGACAATTGGCTTAATATATTGAGCCAAAAAGCCTAAATCTAGTCTGGGGGTCTCAGTGGAGCTACCAAAGACATCACCTCTGTCTTATTTTCAAAATTGTGAGCCAGCCAGGCCTTACTGTCTTCAAGACACTTCAGTTATGGCGAAATAGACTTTGAGTTGTTTTTATTTAAAAGGACATAGATCTGGCAGTCATCCGCATAGGCATGAAAAGCTATGTCATGCTTCCTAAATATAGCTCCAAGCGGGACCTAACGGACCTAAAACTGAGCCCTGAGGGACCCCACACAACAGGGGAGTAGAGGACACATGGTCACCCAGGCTGACACAAAACATTCAATCAACCAAATATGACTTAAACCTCTCCAAAGCTAAACCCCTGATTGCTCCCAACGAGAGATTAAAGTAGCATGACCCACTGTATCAAATGTCGCAGTCAAGTCTAAAAGTACCAAAATAGCAGTCTCCAGAGCCTATGGCGACGCCATCAGTCCTTTAACATTTGAAACACATGCAGTTTCTCCTTTTCCATTTAGTTTCGGGGCACGGAGCTGTCACTCAAATACCTGCTGGCAAATGAGTCAAAGCCCTGCCCACATTAGAGATCTGTGCCAGAACTGCAATCCTCATGCAGCGAAAACGTAAAACAGGGCAGAGTGACTGAAAAGTCAGCAGTGAAACTGAAAAGCCGGCAGCGAAACTGAAAAACTAGCGGCGAAATTGAAAGTCTCGCAGGTGTGAATGAATATTGTTGAATGAATTTGATGTTAGGGAAGTTTTGTTTGAACATTTTGGCACAAATCTGCTTCCATACAAACATAGCACTGGCATTGGTAGTGACAGACGGCAGGCCAAACACACTGGTGCCATCTTGAACGTAAAAGATTCAATAAAGGTAAGAACACTGTACAGTGTGCCCAGAGATCATCATGTTTATTTGTAAAGGGCAGATGTGTATTAGTTCCATTTACCCAAGAATGACAACTTGTTTATTGTAATTTAACATAAAGGGTGAAACACAAATGCAACACCAGTCAGGAAACTCAGTAACATCAGTGGATAAACATGCATCTCAAACAGTTAGAAAACTTGACAGTTAAGGCCAATGAGACATCCTATTAGACTACTATTGCTTTACAGTAAGTCTTCATAAGTGGTCAACACCTCACAAGTGGTCACAAGTAAAGGTCTGGTAGATTATTAGAAACATGCACCAAAGAACAAGAACTGGGTGCAACCAGAGAATGAGTAGAAAACATCAAAGTCTGGTTTAGTCAACTTCTTCGATGGTTGGTCCAGAAGATCCTCCTCCAGGTGCAGCTCCGGCCCCTGGAAATCCTCCGGGCATTCCCTCGGGCATCCCACCTGGCATGCCCCCGGCACTCTGGTACAGCTTGGTGATGATGGGGTTACACACCTTCTCCAGCTCCTTCTGCTGGTGCTCAAATTCGTCCTTCTCAGCAGTCTGCACAAGAACAAATATATTAATGCAGGGTTTCATTGCATTCTTTGTGAGGGTCTGGGTGAAACAAAGAATTCATTTGATCTAACAAATGTAAATAATCTCAACACTGGTCACTGCTGTTTTAGTCTGCTTCCATCAATAAGATTCAGGGCCAACTGCAGAGTTTTGGAAACCCAATGCTAAAATGTATAGAAAATGATCTAACAATACAAAGATTACACAAAAAATTCACATTTTGGAGACGCACATATACTGCATGTCCACACGTTTGTAGAGCCCTGCTCATCTAGTGTTCTGAAATAAAGGATAAGGTCATTGGGAAGGCTTTGCTGTCAAGGTCGATAGTTCTAAATGCCCTTCCTGGCAAACACATGCACATTTTTGTGTTTTGTCTTCCCAACTGTAAAACACCAGAACTAAATGATGCATGCTAGATGAGACATGAATCCCATGGAAGGTGATTTGAATGCATTTGGTAACTGCATCAGTGAAGTCAGATACTGATATTGGACCACTAACTCTGGATCACAAACACCACTCCTGTGTACCTGGTTCTTGTCCAGCCAGCTGATGACCTCATTGCACTTATCCAGAATCTTCTGCTTGTCCTCATCGCTGATCTTGCCTTTCAGTTTCTCATCCTCCACTGTGGACTTCATGTTGAAGGCGTATGACTCAAGGCCATTCTTAGCAGACACTTTGTCTCGCTGGACATCATCTTCGGCCTTGTATTTTTCAGCCTCCTGTACCATTCGTTCAATGTCCTCCTTGCTGAGGCGACCTGAGGATGACATTAAACAATTGCATCTTTTGCTGAAAGAAAAAAAATCATGAAGTGAACAAACTCGGGACAGCTGGTCTACCTTTGTCATTAGTGATGGTGATTTTGTTCTCCTTGCCAGTGCTCTTGTCTACTGCAGAGACATTCATGATACCATTAGCATCAATGTCAAAGGTGACTTCAATCTGAGGAACGCCACGGGGAGCAGGAGGAATGCCTGTTAACTCAAACTTCCCAAGCAGGTTGTTGTCCTTGGTCATGGCTCTTTCACCCTCGTACACCTGGAAGATAACAGTAAACTAAGAACTTAGCCACCTGAACTGACAATTTTATATTTTATAATCAAAAGTTTATGAACATATAGTCAAAACATCTATACAAACTGGCAAAAGTACTGATACAAGTCATGCAAGTGGCTGCTCTCCATTTTTATAGATAACAGTATGACCCACACTGTAATAAACCACATGGTCAAGTCTATTTGAAACAGCTCAACAAGATTTGTAATAATAATTCGTAATAATTGTCATGCTAATTGACAGGCTGAGCTTCAATTGTTCATTGAAGGGCCCATATCCTACATGTATCTTGTTATTTTTTTCCCCTTTCTTATGTATATCTTATATTATTCTTTCCCTTTAAAGTTTTTACGTACCAAAGAGATACATACAAAAATACATACAGTACTCCCAGATTTGATAGATATGTATATGCAAATAACGCCCATTCTTATTGGCTGCCCTGTACTGTGCCTTAATCAAGAGTGCCAACTAAAACTTCACTGAGACCAGACAGTCATGAAACATATTTGCAAATATATTGGTTTTCGTGATATCACAAGCACAGGCTGATTCTGCTGCATTGTTTCTATGTTTTGACTGTGTAGTTTGGGGAGTGAACATTGAACTATTTAAGTTTGAAAAAGAACATGTTTTCATGAAATGGCCCCTTACCTACACAGGCCTAAAGAACTCTAAAAAAGCTCTGGACACCAAAAAAGACCTGAAACCAACATGAGGAAACAAGCTTATGTTTGACAGTTTTTTCACCTGAATAAGCACGCCAGGCTGGTTATCGGAATAAGTGGTGAACGTCTGTGTTTGCTTGGTTGGGATGGTGGTGTTGCGTTTGATCAGAATGGTCATGACTCCACCAGCTGTTTCAATACCCAGGGACAGAGGAGTGACATCCAACAGCAGCAGGTCCTGAACGTTCTCAGATTTATCTCCGGACAAAATGGCTGCCTGGACAGCTGTGATGTGAAAGACCATGTTACTCACGCGCATTAAAGCGGAAGACAATTGACAACCGGCAATTCAATGATCTTTCAAATTACCTGCTCCATACGCAACAGCCTCATCAGGATTTATACTCTTGTTGAGTTCTTTTCCATTGAAGAAGTCTTGCAGCAGCTTCTGGATTTTGGGGATGCGGGTAGAACCTCCGACTAAGACAATGTCATGGATCTGCGATTTGTCCAGCTTGGCATCACGAAGGGACTTCTCAACAGGGTCCAGGGTGCCCCGGAACAGGTCAGCGTTCAGTTCCTCAAAGCGTGCCCTGGTAATCGAGGTGTAGAAGTCAATGCCCTCGTAGAGAGAGTCGATCTCAATGCTGGCCTGAGTGCTGGAGGACAGCGTACGCTTGGCCCGCTCACAGGCCGTCCGTAGACGACGCACTGCCCTTTTGTTGTCACTGATGTCCTTCTTGTACTTGCGCTTGAACTCAGAGATGAAGTGATTGACCATGCGGTTATCAAAATCTTCACCACCCAAGTGAGTGTCTCCAGCTGTGGACTTGACCTCGAAGATCCCGTCTTCAATGGTAAGGATGGACACATCAAAAGTGCCACCTCCAAGATCGAAAATCAGCACGTTTCTTTCGGAGCCCACCTGCACAGCAATATACCAGTGTAAGAAAGTAGCCTCATAACTACCATTTGTTTAGCTTTTTTGCTCAGTTCTTTTTACAACCTTTGCACACGCAGCTGCTTTTGTGTGAAAATAGTAATATCTAACTGGATGATTTCAGAAAAATTCAATAAAATTACAAGGAATAAAAGTGTTACATGAACTAGAACCATGAATTTTTTTGCTGAGAATTTTGCCATTTAGATACAGGTTTAGATAAATATAATTAACAATGTAAATGTCATTTTATTAATTTTATGCTATTACTGTACTATTACTGTATAAGCCTAAATTGGTCAGACTAGTTGAAGATATCTTTACAGTGTAGCCAACACTACAATTCACTTACATCATGCACTGATGTATTGCATACTATCTTGTGTAGGCAGTCTGTTTACATGTTTCTTTTGAGAATGTGCTTCTTACTTTTTTATAATAATTTGCCTAAACTAAACATACCAAATTTACAATGCATGATGGGACCTAACCTGTGTAATCTAAGGACTACTAAAAATAAGATTAGGCAATTATGAAATAAAAGTGTATTACTATACTGTAAAGGACAGCACTCGTACTTTTTTGTCAAGTCCATAGGCAATAGCAGCTGCAGTTGGTTCATTAATGATTCGAAGAACATTTAGTCCAGAAATGGTCCCGGCATCCTTTGTAGCTTGACGCTGAGAGTCATTGAAGTATGCAGGTACAGTAATGACTGCATTTGTGACAGTCTGCAGGGAAAACAACGTGAAATGAAGACTTTAGTGTTGACAAATTGAAACAACTTAGTGCTAATGTCTGAAGTTCAAGAACATTGTTCTGAAATGTTCATTATACATCATCTTTAGATCTTAAAATTATAAATATAATAAATATAAGTTTAGGCACATGTCATGAAAGTTAGAAGTTTTTACCTTTCCAAGATAGGCCTCTGCAATTTCCTTCATCTTCACAAGCACCATTGATGATATCTCCTCTGGGTAAAACGCCTTGGTCTCACCTTTGTACTCAACTTGAACTTTAGGGCGTGAGGAGTCATTGATGACTGTGAATGGCCAGTGCTTCATGTCAGACTGGACAACTGTATCATCAAATCGCCGCCCAATCAACCTCTTTGCATCTATATAAGACATAACAGCTAAGTCAAGCATGAGAAAAAAGAAACAAACATCCACTATCAGAGGCAAATATAAGGCTTACCAAACACTGTGTTGGTGGGGTTCATAGCAACTTGATTTTTAGCGGCATCTCCAATTAGCCTCTCTGTGTCCGTGAAGGCGACATAACTGGGTGTGGTGCGGTTACCCTGGTCGTTGGCAATGATTTCTACTTTGCCATGCTGAAAGACTCCTACACATGAGTAGGTGGTCCCGAGGTCAATGCCGACTGCTGGTCCCTTTGACATGGTTTCGGATGCCTGTGAATGCACAATACACAGAGTTTCCTAGTCAATAACCCTCATTGTATGACAAAAGCCAGTCGGAACCAGCTCATGCAACAGCTTATGCTTAAGTGACCCCTTATAGTCATGCGTGAACACACCATAGCACAGTTCACACTGTGAAATTCTTTCTCTGAATTTAACCCATTTACCAAATGTGAAGCAGTGGGCTTCCAGCAACTCAGCGCCCAGGGAGCAGTGTGTGGGGATGGTATCTTGCCCTAAGGGTACCTCAGTGGTGCCACTGATATTCATACCCACAATCTTCTTATCACAGGGGCAACTCCCTAAACACTAGGCCCCCAGCTGCCCCAGAACTTGGGGTACTATTTCTCCCTATTTTGCACTCTCCTTGCAGGCATGAAAGGTCTATTTCTGATTGTGTGATGACGGGTTTACTAAGCTACTGGGCTTTTTTCCATTTACTACATGCCAGTTGGACTCCTCATACTCACGGCACCTGTTCATACGGTCTGTTAACAGACCAGCTGCCTTTACTACATAAAGATCCTCTGACATGTACAACCTTATGGGGAGTTAGCGTAGTAAAGGTTTCTTCTTCTCCTTCTAAATTCAGCTACTCCGGTTTTATTAGAGGTCGCCACAGCGGATCAACCGTCATCATTTCCTTCTGACCTTTGCATCTTCCTTTCTCCCAAAACCTGCCTGCATGTTCTCCCTCACCACATCCATAAACCTCCTACTAGGCCATCCTCTGATCCGCCTCCCTGACAGCTCCATCCTCAGCATCCTCCTCCCAACTTTGTCTTCTGTACATGTCCACACAAAAGCAATCTCGCTTCTCTGATCACTCTCATTGTAAATCTTAACTTCTTCAACTCTGCCACCTCCAGCTCTGCTAGGAAGCACTATCTTCTTGTAAACTTTCCTTGCACTCTTGCTGCCTGTCCCATACCATTAATGCCACTTTTCTCCACCCATTCCACTGCCCAAATCACCCCTATCACTCTTCACCCATTCCACCACACAAATCATTCCTGCCACTATTCCCCACCCATTCCACTCTGACTGCACTCTCTTCCTCACCTATCTTTTACTTCCCCTCAGGACTGTTGACCCCAAGTATTTAAACTCCTCCACCTTCGCCAGCTCTACTGCCTGCAACATACAGATCTTAAACTGCAAACATGTCGGTGCTGAAGTCAAAGAAGCGTTCTCGACTGTAATTTCAGTTTCATTTGAAAACGTTAAACGAGTTCAGAGAGCAGCTGATCTTTCTCGACTGTTTACGCCAGAAGCGACCCGAATGGTTTCCGCAAACATTACATAACAGGAGACGGGACTTGCCTTGTATGGGCAGTTTCATTTAATCAGGACTGTGGATTCCTGCTAGAACATTCCGTGTATTTCACAAATACAAATTCACACCACGCCTGTGACTGGAGGCCCGAGACTGTAGTTTCGGGAACATTCCACATGTCAATCTGGCTGTTTCACCAAATCTATAAAACTACCTCAATGATAAACCGCCTGAATCATATTTAACCATACGTCTTTTCTGAGATACATCTCGAAACGGGATCATGGTCATTCTTACCTGGCAACACTGACTCTCTGACTTTTATTTATGAGCCGATTAAACAGGTCCGCGTCTCCGCGTATTTCCCCGTCAGTCTCAGCCAAGCTACAGCAGCACACCCCTCTTACAGACACCCACAGAACCGTCGAGAACACGGAACACAAGAATTGGCCAATCAGACGCAGCGAGCCAGACGGGATTGACCAATGAAAAACGAGAACAGGTCCGGGAGGCAGAAGATGGAAGGAGAAGCTAGAAAGATCTACACACACGCACGAAGAGACACTTGTTTCACACACACACGCGCGCACGTGCACTTACGAGAAGTTCAGTTCAGTTCAGTTGTTCAACCAATTCTTCAAAATCGTTCCCTATCGTTTCCACTGAAAGTTTGGTTCAGTTTAGCGAACCATTAAGTGATAGAGGGAAATGTTCGCCAGTTAAGTAGCTGGCCGTTTACACTATATGGACAAAAGTATTGGGACTCCTGGTCATTACAACAACAGGGACTTTAATGACATTACATTCAAATCTAGATTTTATGATTGAGTTTGTCCCCCTTTGCAGACAGCTTCCACTCTCCTCTTGGGAGGCTTTCCACAAAATTTGGGAAGTTTCTGGGGGGATTTGTCCCCATTTATTCTGTAGACGAAAAGGTCTGGCTCACATCTCCATTCCAGTTCATCCCAAAGGTGTTGAGGGGTTGAGGTCAGGGCTCTGTGCGGGCCAGTCAAATTCTTCCACACCGAACTCATTCAGCCATGTCTTTATGGACCTTGCTTTGTGCACTGGGGCACTGTCATGCTGGAATGGTTCTTCCCCAAACTCTGTCCACAAAGTTGGAAGTATGGCGTTGTCCAGAATGTGTTGGTATAACCCTTCACTGGAAGTAATGGCCCTGTCCCAAACCCTGAAAAACAGTTGTGTCCCAATATTGTCCATCTAGTGTAGGCCCTATATGTATCAGCATGAAATTTAATTGTTGTAGAAGATTTGGAAAAAAACATTTTACGACAAACCCATAGTGTATAACACGGATGGTATAGAGATGATATGAAGTGCTCTGATAAAAGGGAAAATGCTAACCATGACTGTTTTTTTAAGTATGCTTGGACATGACTACTTTAAAAGATGTCTAGTAATTTGATCTTTGAGAAGTAAACAGAGTCATGAAGACAGGTTTGATGTGAAATAATGTATTGTGGAGACACTGACTGACTTAGATTTCTTAATAGAGGTGAGGGTACAAAATAGGTATCCTAATGTTTACAACAATAGCAAAGTTATATTAATCACAACAGTGAATCATTCTGACTCTCTTGAATGGTGCATTTCACATCTGCCATTTGAAAGGTCTTTGTCTGACAATTTAATAATGAACGAATATAAAATAGATGGAATAACCCTTATAATGTGTTCAGTACCAATGCTCCATAATTGTAAATGGTCTTATTTAAAATAGGACCAAATCATTGTCTTTCCATACAAATGAAAACAGTAATATTCTGATACTGAGCTTTTACAGATCTTATTGAAAACCTCTCCAAAGGAATAACAGCACCTATTACAGCTGCTTCAAAAATCATAAACATTTGTCTTAGTTTCTTAAAGTATCTTAAAGTGCTAATATCATGGAAGACTAAACATTTCATCACATGGGCTCTTTAAACCAAAGAGTGTAATGTGGTATGTAAACACTTGTGAAGTTTCAAAACAACAGCTTCACCGTGATCATTATTCCATAAGTTATAAGGAGCATTTCAGTTGAGTCTACATGTTTAATGAGTCACAGTACACAACAGCCAGTCAGAGCATATTTACCCATCTATATATTGGTCTTAAAAACACTGCCTGTTTAATAGTAAGGTCAAAGAGAGGCTGGAAATATTTGTGTAAAAGTTATTGGGTTTTCAGTATAAACCCACAAAAATGTTCCAAGAGAAAAGAATAAAAATGTGGAATATAAAATTACATTTCTTGAAGGGGGTAGGTTATAAGGCCTTTCATGCCATTTCATTGATCACCGTTGAATGACATGAATCCTAAATTTAAGCCATTAAAAGCCATGTATAGCCTGACATTATTTGTTTAGTGTTTAAAACAACTGTTAAAACCCTTCTAGAGCACAGAGAGGAAAAATCCCCACTTGCCAAGACGCAAAGACATGTTTCCTCAGGTTCACTGCGCTGGTTTCACCTTAATTACTCTGTGGGTAGTATCACACCCCTCAGTCTCCTGTCTGACGTTTATGGAAGAACAAATAAAAAAGCTTTAAATACTTTAAGTGTAATCAGGCCAAACACTGCTTAAGGACATTAACCTTTCCTTACGTTATCTAACACGATAAAATGAAATTAGATATGTGTGGGTTCACTGACTTACTACTGTAATCCTGACAGTTTGATATTAATACGGAGGAGACGGTCGAAACAGGATCGTTCACAAAAAGTGAGTACAGCAGGGACGTCTTATGTTCACCATTGACTGGTTTACATACAATCTGAAAATATTGAGCTCACGCTTCACACAGGTTAGATAAGGACACAGTCTGGGTGCCAGTCCCTTAGAAACACAGCCTCCTTGTGAGGGAAGTGAAGAATGATTTCCCAAGAATACAAACACAGCTATAGCTACAGAAAGCTGGTGTGAGAAACTGCAAATGAGACACAAGTGTGAGTACGACAAAGTGAAAGTCACTGTTGATAAATAAAGAACTTCACTTTCGGGGAAATTGAAGAAGTAAAGCCTTCCACCATACATATTTATAGTATATATTTATAGTATATATTTATAGTATATATTTATAGTATGACACTTGGCATATAATTTCCACATTCTAAAGCTACCAATTCTTTTCATTTTTTATTTTTATATTTTTCATCGTCTGTGGGCTAACCCCAAACGTCATCTCGTTGTACTGACACAATGACAGTAAAGCATCTATCTGTCTGTTAATTGCCATTAATTAATAGGAGTGTTTAATAGGAGTGTTTGAGTAGGAGAACAACCTGCTGGGCCCTCTGTTTTTTTTTAAATAAATGAAATTTTACAAGAAAACCTTGGTAATTCTTAAAACAAATGTAACTGATTGCTTTGTAATATATATTGTCTGTAGTAACACATTATTTAGCCACAAAAAACAGAAATATCAGGTCTATCTTTAGTGCACTAATGATCACTTTGTGTTAAATCAGGAAAGAAATTCCTTCTGGTTTATGTATCATTGGATAAAATGTAATTCTTTTATAGAATAAAAATATCAAACACTCTTCCAAATTGTGCCAAAATTATAAACTCACACCATTAACTCTCCAGCCTAAACTATTGAAACGTGAGCGCTTTAAAACAGCCTTTTATGAAATCCTTGTTTTTGTGATGTCATGAAAGCCAACACATTTACATACATCCACCTATTCAGCCCAGAGCAGTCGAGCTCCAT
>JBBIGB010000001.1:14204175-14220549 GCA_037577075.1 Alestopetersius hilgendorfi | reverse complement strand
AGGTTTAGTGAATGTGTTTGAGGAGGGGAACCATCAAACTGTGCTGGACAGCGGCCCTCCAGGACCGGAGTTTGAGACCCCTGTACTAGATGGTTACAAAAACTCTTTGACCTCATCTAAAATTGTGCTCTTATGGATTAAGAAGCCTAGTAACGGTAGTGACTTTATTATCCATGGTGAGGGACTTTTCACATCTTATACGAAAACTGCTAACTAGCCTGTAATCTGCTTCCCAGCTCATAAGCTACACTACGGGTGAAGATTCTCTCAGCTTCCTAATGCTACCAGCCTTTCTGCAGTGAAAACTAAATTAACTTCTTTTTTGCTATTTTCCTTTGTGTAACTGTTGTATTAAGTTACCTGTTAGTGAGTCTTGCTTTAGTCTTTCAGAGAAGGCTCGGGCTTGCAAAGCTATCATCCTGTAGTGAGTTCTTAGACTAACTGTGAAACCTTTACCTACATGCATATGGCATGATTTGACAAATTACTGTAAAATAGAAAAAGGACTAGAAACTATTTTTGTAAAAGAGAAAATGTGGATTTTGCCTATTAGTTAAATAACGTAAAATAATGTTAAATAATATAATTTCCCATAATGAACATTACAGCAACAATGATAATGAAACCAAATAAACCAGTCACATTCAACATTTAATTGTGTATTATGCTAAAAGGGTAAGTTTTTCTGAGGAATTTGTGTTTGTGGTGTGGACATTTTTGAGATTGGAGTTTAAAAACCGGACTGAGGTGTTAAACAGGCTGAATGGGGTTTACTTCAAATTAAGGGACCCTATAACATTACCTTACCTAGAGGTACACTGCATTCCTGTACTTCTAAATCTATGTCACAAAACAAAGCTGCCTGCACAAATTAATGTGTGAACAGGTTTTTTTCCTGGGATATTGGGGTCACCGTGATAATTTATTTATTTACAATTGCTGCTGATCTTTTGCATATATAAAGCAAACGATTATATTCCAGTATTGCTGCTTTTCACCTGACTGCCGGTGCAACATTTACTTTTTTTTTTACACATTGTCCCAAATCTAGTTTAGAGATATGTATAGTTTATTTATATATGTTTAACCTGTAAAATCCAGAGCCATGTTGTCACATCTCACTATATACGTGTATTTATCTGAGATGACAAAGTTCTCTGAGTTAAGTGGATCAAGGAGGTATTAGGGGACTTTCTACATGGGGTGGGTTTGGCTATAGCTGGTTTTGGAAACAGATAAGTTGCATGGTGCATATACAAACTTAACAAATCCACCAAGTCTAACTGCTGTTTTTCCTTGTCAACACTGTAGCATGTTTAATAAAGTAATGTGGCATAGTGATGTCGCTTGAAGCAATGCTGATTGGTCCATTATGTCGTTTTGGTTACTTGGGCATGCCGTGTAATTACAAATGCTAAACGTTTGCAGTAGTAGGCTAAGACCATAACCCAAAGTATGTCGGTTCAGTTGTGTATGATACAGGGACAAAGCATTCAGGTAGGGGCAAAAATGGCATTAGGTTTGCCAGGAGAGTACAGACAGGAACTGCACTAGATTTTGTGGGCGCAGGTGGCATGATATGTGGTTGACGAGGTGGGAGCAGGCATTTATAATTAAGCTGTTACACACACCTACTGACTGGTGCAGCTCTTGTTGGTTTCTGCATGGAATGTCCCACCAAGTGGGATGTTTGCTATTGTGGCGTTTTGATTTTGTTTCTGCTTCTAGCTTTTGTCAGACTTGATATAAAGTACAATCTCTACCTCAGAATTCTCAGTCACTGCATGACTGATGCCTGGTTTCTGACACTACATGATTCTTGTAGGAGCTTTTCCTAATGTGTACAATGGAAAGTGGAAGCCATTTTTATGATCATATCTCCAAGGGGATCAATACCAAATTGGTAGCAGAGTTTGAAGTAAAGTTTATTAAAAAATTATTATGGAACAACAACTAAATGAAATTGTTTTGTGTGTTGACCCTTTACTGCGTATAAATGTCATCTCACTCGTCCATTGTTGCATTGTTGCTGCTTTCAAAATTTTTAAAAGCAGACTAGTTGTTGAATAGACCACACAAGGTAACCGGAAACACATCTCGTTGACTGAAATTAATGGACATAGCTTTCATGTTATTGATTGTCTTATTGCTCAAGATGTTGTCAAATCGCTTCTGATTTTCCATTACGATAAGTGAGCAGACTACTTGCAGAATGAAATGGAATCAGAATCACATAACTCATCTGGTGAAGACATATCAAGAAATATTGGAGTCTATTGAAGTTTTTTCAGACTAACATAGTAGGGCATTCTGAAATATTGTAATTAAGTGTAAACATAAAACGTAAATTTAAGAGTAGAGAGCTGTTGCTCATGGTAAATTATGCTAATTAAAATATTATTATTTTTATAAATTGCAGAATGAACCACCATCAAAACAGTGCTCAGTGCTCTCTCTTTTGGCAACTTGTTTGATAGCCATACAGGCAAAAAATGTTAGAGGCATTAAGCATTAAAAACCTTTACATTGTTTTTAACGTTATTCTACATTATTTTATATTTATTTTTTGCTACATCTTTTCATATTTATGTTTAGGACTTCTGTCGGTTATTTGTATAACCTTATAACCCTGGATAATAGAAAATGCTTTTGCAGGGTTTAAGGAAACTTACTAAAGTGCCCCTTGTTTGTAATTACAAATTTCATACAAGTGAAGTTTAAATATCATATGTGATTAATTGAGCGTTATATTATAATCATATGTGATGTTTGTATTTGTATGTGTGTATGTTTACAGAAGCAGCAATAGGATGCTATCACAATGTTTGTGCCACAATACAATTTTATTGCGATTAATATTTTTCATGTGACAGCATGGTTGTGATTCAGTTCTGTGATGCATTGCAATTTACCCCATTTATTATAAAATACATTTTAAGTCATTAGGCAAATAACACACCACCATGCTGCACAATATGGACAAAAATATTCCAGTTTACATTGCTATAAAGATCATAATGCCTTTTAGTGTATGAAATTTCATCACTAGAATTAAAGAGGCATGAATTATGAAATTATTATTAAATGTACATTCTCTGCAAAAACAGTGCACTTTCCAACATATTTACATAAATCTCCTCATTTCTTCTATGTCTGTTTAGCTCCACGCATTCAAGTGCTAAGGAGTGTTTCAGGCCTGAGCTGCTATACAGGACAGGAAAAACATCATGTACATACATCAGCCCCAAAGACACAGTAACAGAATCGTCCTGTGTAAAAGGGATGAACAGAGGTTTGAAAATGGTCATGTGGAAATGAATTCTGATGAATTATAGATTCTGATTTTGGTACACAAGCCCACATAGGAAAGATATGGGCCCATGGCAAACACATTTTTCAAAACTGATTGGTTAGAGCAGGGATGTCAAACTCGTTTTGGTTCAGCACGTTTTGGTGATTTCTCAGAAACACCTGGTTCACCTCGCCAGTTAATTATCTGGCTTAGTGAATGTGTTTTAGGAGGATCGTCAAACTGTGCTGGACAGCGGCCCTCCAGGACCAGAGTTTGACACTCCTGGGTTAGAGACTCTGCATGTTACAGCCTTCTGCAATACCAGTATTCCAGAAAACATTATTTCAATAAGCATTTACAGGTGATATATTGTGCAGCACTAGTACGTGACTCAATTCATTCCACTTGAATATTCACATTTAATGCCTTTCCAGTTTATGCTGGGATACAAGAGAAAAAACAAGTCTTGCACTATCATGTGGACTTCAGAAGCAATGTTACCTGGGTAGGACCAAAAGAATAATTTGTAAACACACATACAAATAATAGTTCTATAGTAACATATGTAGTATAATGCACATGCATTATGAGGCCAGTTGATTCATTATTAGATCCCTAGATTGAATGATGGTGAGCACCAGGTTATCAATGACAATTTATTATAAATATTATTGTTGTTCATTAATAAGGTTATGTATGGTGTCTTCAGCCCTTCATTTTATGCAGAGTAAACTGTAAGCATGCACATTTCTACCCGGAGTTTCTTTTTTGTATGAATTCTTTCCTAGTCTCAGTCAGGTCAGCTGAATCATTCTCTCACTGCACCATGAGGCATGTTGAGCTGCTATTTTGCTGTCAGGCTCCAATGTGGTGGATGCTGCCTTGAAGTGTGCCAAAGTTCAATTTTATTTCTTGTTTATTTCTTGTTTTCTCATTGGAAAATGGGAGCAGCTCTGCCCTGGCAACAAAAGTAGGTTATTTGCATACTCTTCTGTGATTGGCTTGAACCTTGATGGGCTTGCCAAATCACACTGTATCTTCTTGGTGATAGGCTATGCTAATTAGGTGCTGTTGCTGGGATTCTGAAATAGTGGTGGGATCCTGTGTGGCTGGGGCACATTGTGTTGCCTGGTGAGGGATGCTGACAAATGAACATTCTCCTAATAATTATCAGAAATTATTCTTTAAAGTAATAAAACAGTGAAAAATAATTCCACTTCAGTATTAGTCCCATTACTTGTTAAGATTGCTTAACAAGTAAATTCAGAGTGAACGGCTAAATGTTTTAATATTCTGCCCTCCAACTATACAGTACTTCATTGTCCAGGCTGTGTGATTTTTTTATTTATTTTTTTTTCTTGTGTCACACTGTCCTGTTAGTATCTCGCAATATGTTTTTTCTCTACCTCTCTGAGGGGGGAAAATCCTTCCTATGCATTTACATGTATTGTTTTAAGTCATTATATCAGTAATACATTTCTGTAAACTGGATAGGAGTATAAAGAGAAGTGTGCACACATTTATGCACCCATGCTGTTTTCTCAGTTACACATGAAATACACAAGAACACTCTTTGTGTTTTGTGCAATGTTGCATTGATTTGATTAGCACTAATGTATGTTAACTTTCTCCTAGGGGGAGAGACCTCAGCATGCAAACCTTCGTCCGTCCGGCTTGCACCCTCTTTTTCTTTCAATGCTGCTGGTCTTCAGATGGCTGCTCCGATGCCTCATTCGCACCAGCAGTACAGTGACTGTCACCAGCAGAGTACAGACCAGTCTGTCACTGTACTGCCATACAGTGACCAGACACAAGCACTCACTGCCAACCAGGTACTGAATGTATATCTGTTTATATTAGGGCTACACAATACATTGTTTGCCCTAATTTTCACAGTATTAGTTTTTGCAATACTGATATCACAGAAGACTGCAATATGCAAATACGCCTCTAAACATTCCCTTTTCTGACTGGGTAACCAATCACAGCTCTAGCTGAGTTACTGGGTGTTCTGGTGAATCAAAGTCTTCATGTAATTCTACAAATGTTAAATTATTTTGGTGGATATTTACCCCTGAAAGGTTTGGGAATCACTGCTTAAAGGGGAGACGCTACACTGTTGATGTCAGAATAAAGAGAGATATTTAAATGTGTTTTAGGACGATCCAAAAACTATGAATTGAAAACGATGATTTGACTATGGTTTTGGAAATGCTGTTTTTGTTGCTTATTTTACATTTATGGCCTGTATGGATGGGGGAGTAAACTTTTTTGAAACAATATTTATAAAATGTAAGCTTTTTTAATTACAGAAAAGTTTAATTAAACAGTATAATTGCAATGCTGATATTCTTTCCATATTATGCAGCTCTAGTTTCATATACAGAGCATAAACAGTGTTCATTTTCACCCATAAATTTGTTTGGCAACTGATTTTTTTTTCTTCTTCTTCTTTTCTCTTTTTGAATACAGAGGCACATGCCCCAGTGCTTTCGTGACCCAACAGTAGCTCCCTTGAGGAAGCTCTCCATTGACCTGATCAAAACCTACAAACACATTAATGAGGTGAGATCTGCCACATATTCTGATGATTTCTGACATGTAGGGATACAACCTGTAGGGATAAAACATCACTGCTTTGTTTTCTTGTGAATACATAAACAGTTTTCAGTATTTAAGATTTAATCAGACACATAAGGCACTACCCAAAACGTGTAATAGTTCCACTATCAATTCAAAATTGCAAGCACCTGTTTAGAAACTACTGTATCAGTGATTACCAACAGGTTAATATATGGCGAAAATGTGGAATTGCTGTCCCAGAAAGGAGTGAATTAGAATTTCTTTAAAAATGTAATGAGAAACAGATGGTTACATGATTATTTGAGCTCAAATTAGTGGCTGCTTCATTTCATATAAACATTAGAGACAGGGATGTGGTGTATGAACTACAGGACAGTTGATCTCTAGGACCATGGTATTCCTGGTCTGGATTGACTGAGCACCATACAAGTAGGCTATGGTGGTAGAATTGAAAGTTCTTTCTATTTGTGCCGCTAAGCATAAAGTTAAACTCCACTTTGCTCCAACTTATAACCCAGAGGAAATTTAGTAATATATTGTTTCCTAATTCATTTCTCGAAGATTTGCAGGGGGTCCACATTCCAGCCCCTAGCACACTTGAGTTAAGGGTCAAACCTAAGCATTGCTACAGCAGTGCTGGAAGCTGAAAGTGAAAACGTGGACTGCCTAGGGATCTCTGAAGAACAGATTAGGAAACTGGTATAGAACCTTTTCACAATGTGCTTGCACTTTTTTGCTTTGTGGGGAGGCTGTTGTTGCATTATTAAAAAACTCAACCATTTCATAATCGTGTTTTGGGTGTATCCTAAGGAAAAAACTGGCCTGGCATTCTAAAATTGTTCCTTAAGAATGCTCTTAAACATGCAGCAGAATAATAACATACTAATTGCCTTTTAATCCACAGATATAGTAACCTTGGTAGTCCCTCATTTTGGGCACAAAACATTTTAGACTTAATGACAAAGTGCTTTAGTAAGTAGGTGAACAGAATTTTTAATCTGCAATTTTGTTTTTCATGTATATACATTAATTAGATACACGACAATATCTTCTGTTTGGCATATCTAGATCTACCACAATAAATCAAAAGTTTAAGGTTAATGTTAACAATATTTTTTTTGTTCGTTTGTTTTTGTTTATTTGGTCAAGATCATGTTTGGTGTGAGATTTATCATCAAACTTATCACCCATTCTTACAAACCTTTTTTGTGTATTTTTCATGGTTGTCCTGTAATCTCTGTTATGCACTGAAGATTACAGATTGTAGGGCATAACTGATTTATCCAAACTCTTCAGAACCAGTATTTGGTATTGATTAATGCTTAAAGTAAAGAACAGATTTTTGCAGTGAAAACTTGATATTGGAGCATCGTATTAAACAAAGAAAAAGAAACACTCTGTATAGATCCATTGCATGTTTTTGTATTGGTTTTGGATTGTTGTTTTTCACAAATTCATTATTTCTAAAGTATAGTTTATAAAGTCAAAGAGACTACTTGCGTTTTTATTTCTTCTTCATTAAGTAATCTTTGGAGGGTTGTCTTTCTTAATCAGACTTGTGGTGTCCATGACACTGCTTGCCTTGTGGCTGGATGAAACTGTGAGCTGCAGAACAGTGGATACCCTCCAGCACACGCGTGCGCGTGAACACAAACACTCATTTATATTTTTTTGGCTTTAATCTCTGCTTTCTGTCTGTGTAGGTTTATTATGCAAAAAAGAAACGACGGCATCAACAGGGTCAAGGTGAGGACTCTAGCCATAAGAAAGAGAGAAAAGTCTTCAATGATGGTTATGATGACGATAACTACGACTACATCGTTAAAAATGGAGAGAAGTGGATGGACCGTTATGAAATCGATTCTCTAATTGGAAAAGGGTCATTTGGACAGGTAGGTTTGGACAGGTTCTTTCATTTGATTGGGTTATGGTTCTGGATAGAGCAGAGTTTATGCAGTCAAAGAGACCACTTGAAGTTTATATTTCTCCTTCATTAAGTAATCTTCGGAGGGTTGTCTTTCTTACGTATTTAATTTTCCAGATTTTTAATCATTTGACTTGTGTTCACATGTGACTTCTACTTCCATTTCTTGACATTATAATAAAACAGTATTATGTACAATAACAAAGCATTTGGAGATGTTATAGCACTAAACATCACCAAATGACAACTGTCTCTCAAGCAATAGCGGATTAAAATAAACGTATCATAACTTTTAATAGCAAAAACGTTAAGATGGCACATATGCTGTTAGAGTGTGATGGGTTGTATCAGAATCTTTTTTGTACATAGTTATGATGGATTGTAAATAAACATACTGATATCAGTCACTGGATTTGCTTTTTGCAGGTTGTAAAAGCTTATGACCGTGCTGAGCAGGAGTGGGTAGCGATTAAGATCATCAAGAACAAGAAGGCTTTTCTGAATCAAGCTCAGATTGAAGTGCGGCTTCTTGAACTCATGAACAAACATGACACGGAGATGAAGTATTATATAGGTAATAAAGGTTTCAAATTATGTGTTGAACTCTAAGTCCAGTGGTCAGTGTGGTGGAGTTGTACAACTTTAGAGTAGTAGTGCTTGACTCCATTGTTTACTGTGCAGTAGGGTTTCAGACTTCAAAACGTCTGCTCCTACTCTTTATTTTTTTTTTTAATGATCCACACATACATAAGAAGAGCATTAGGTATAGTTTATACTCTTAAAAGAAAATGCATTTATCTTAAAACAGGTCACAATCAAACATAGAGCCTATGAATACTGTGTGAAGCAAGTGAGCAGTTTGACTTGACTTTTTTGTAATAATTCTCTTCTATCTTTCTTTTTCTCCTGTTTCTCTCCCTTTCACTTACTCACAACTACTCAGTTCATCTAAAGCGGCACTTCATGTTCCGGAATCACCTTTGCCTAGTGTTTGAGATGTTGTCATACAACTTGTATGACTTGTTACGGAATACAAACTTCAGAGGAGTTTCTTTGAACCTGACCCGGAAATTTGCCCAACAGTTGTGCACAGCACTGCTGTTTCTAGCCACCCCTGAGCTCAGCATCATCCACTGTGACCTCAAGCCAGAGAACATCCTACTATGTAACCCCAAGAGAAGCGCTATTAAAATAGTGGACTTTGGGAGCTCTTGCCAGCTGGGACAAAGGGTACAATGCACCCCCTTTTCTCATGCATGGTGTGACTTCTTTTTTGACTTTATGTCTGTTGGTAGTAATTAGCACAAGTGTTACAGCATGTTGTTTTTCTCCTCTTCTCAGATATATCAGTACATCCAGAGTCGTTTCTATCGCTCCCCTGAAGTGCTGTTGGGAATGCCGTACGATCTGGCCATAGATATGTGGTCGCTAGGATGCATACTAGTTGAGATGCATACGGGAGAGCCGCTGTTTAGTGGGGCCAACGAGGTAATGATGAATGATTAGTGCAACTAATAGCATTTTTAAAAATAATAATCAAAATTAAAATACTAATTTGAACAGAACTTTTTGCTTTTCTTTGCTCTTATATATGGAAAAATACATTTCTTTTAATGTTTTCAGGTGGACCAAATGAACAAAATTGTTGAAGTTCTTGGCATCCCACCAAACCATATAATGGACCTAGCACCAAAAGCCAGAAAGTTTTTTGAGAAGTTGTCAGATGGGACATGGAGCATAAAGAAGACCAAAGACGGGAAAAGGGTATGTGTCTTCAGTGGTATATGGTATATTGTTCCATGGACTCTTGTGTATTTATAGGGTCAGTACAAGATAAAGTGGTCATGTGTTTGTCTTTGAACAGTACAAACCTCCGGCTTCTCGAAAGCTCCATGCCATCCTGGGAGTGGAGGCTGGTGGACCAGGGGGTCGAAGGGCTGGGGAATCCGGCCATGCAGTAGCTGACTACTTGAAATTCAAGGACCTAGTACTCAGAATGCTGGACTATGACCCTAAAACGCGAATCCAGCCCTACTATGCCCTCCAGCACAGCTTCTTTAAGAAAACAGCAGATGAAGGAACGAATACAAGCAGTAGTGTTTCAACAAGTCCTGCACTTGAGCAGTCACAGTCCTCAGGGACCACTTCTAGTACATCCTCAAGCTCAGGTACTTCAGAGATATATTTCTAATTTCCTCACCCATACATTTAGTTTTTTCCCCCCAGATAAAATCGCTTTGATATTCAAAGAGCATTATTAAAATATATATGTTAAGCGCTTTGAAACATTTTAGTCATATTGTTATCTTCCCAGGAGGATCGTCTGGAACAAGCACCAGTGGCAGAGCAAGGTCTGATCCAACTCACCACCATCGACATAGTGGGGGGCATTTTGGCACAGCAATGCCAACCATAGACTGTGACAACCTCTGCCCTCAGGTGAGCAGACCTGATAAAAATTTAGGACATCATTTATTTTACCACTATTTCACCATCTTGGGTACTTTTAAAGATTAAAGGCATATTCAGTTGTAAAGGTTTTATTTTTAAGTAATATGTTCTGATTTATATTTTTATTTTTTGTGCCAACTACGATGCAAATATGTAATGCGCATAGTTTTATGAAAGAGAACTTTTTGAGTTTAGAGCTTATGGGGTTAATTCTCTTGATTTTTCTGACCATTCTATTCGTCGCTAAAATAAAAAAGCCAAAACCTTTTTTCCTTATTGCTTAGAACATTCTGCTGTATGCCCTTTTTGCACAAATGTGCTTTCTACCCTTACAGACAAGACAGCCTTACCATCCACCTGTAGTATGGACTGGCGGTGTTGGACCAGACCCTGTCACTGTAGAGACACATCCAGTCCAGGAGACCACCTTTCATGTGCCTCCCCAGCACCCTAAAGCATTGCACCCCCATCACCACCACCACCATCACCATCATCACCATCATCATCACGGACAGGTTATAACAGCGCACCCTCGACCACGGCTCTACAACTCGCCCACCAACAGCGCCTCCACACAGGATTCTATGGAGGTTGTGCATGGTCATCTGTCCATGACATCCCTGTCTTCCTCTGCATCCTCTTCCTCCACATCTTCCTCTTCCACGGGAAACCATGGCAACCAGGCTTACCAATTTCGCCAGGTTCCTGTCAGTACCCTGGACTTCAGCCAAAATGGAAGCTTAAACATGGGTTTGGGCGCCTTCTCAAATCCTCGCCAAGAGACTGGCATTGCTGGACATCCAACTTACCCCGTTGCCACAAATACAGGACCTGGTCACTTCATAACAGAGGGACATTTGAGCATGAGGCAAGGCATTGATAGGGAAGAGTCTCCAATGACTGGAGTATGTGTACAGCCAAGCTCAATGGCCAGTTTGTGACTAAGCTGAAAATGGTTTGTTTTGTGTGTGTGATTATGATGATTTTTTTTTCTAGGTGATGTTTTCTTTTCCTCCTATTTTTTGAAAAGGTGCATAGAGAACAAAAGCTGCTCACTTTTTAGGGGAGATATCACTGAACCGCAACAATCGACGAGTATTTCAAGTATATATGTATTTCAAATATTTCTTCTTTTTCAGTTAATAGACACATTGGTAATACTGCAAAATAACCACAGTGAAACTGACACATTTGTCCGCAAGTTCACTCACTGCAAAGTACTGATTTTCTCTTTTCTTCATTTTTTTAAAAGTTCCTTTGAATGTTCCATTTTGTCTAGTTTGTTTTCTGACCATTTCAGAGCAGAGTGCTGCCACACAACTAGCTGTATGTAAAGCAATGCAAAAACATCCATCATGTTCAAACAGCAAGAAAGCCTTTTAGTTCCCCTTTTCTTTGGACTGGATGCTAATTTATTTACCCTTTAAGTGAAGCCTCTCAAAAGAGCTGTGTGTTAAATTGTAGTGTGTCAAGGGAGCAGTGCTTGCAGTGATATTTTGTTTTGTCTGTAATGTGTAACTCTGCAAGGGTGCAAGCACTTAGTCACGGGTGGGAGAAGCCCGTGCTGAGGTTTGCTGGGTCGGTCACAGTACGGTCCATTCGCGTAGCCCTCGGTATGAGGCAGCTTCAGATGTCCGTGGCAATTGAATAGAAGGAGATGCAGTGAAGGGGTTCAAATCCAGATTCTTTGGGGCTGTCAAGCATCTTATTGGCCTTATGATTTATGGACTTTTGAAAGAAAGAGATGGACAGTCACATTCACATAAAGATGGCTTTCCTCTATTTTTTAACACTTAAATGGTCCTTAATTGTTTAGGGGAATGCTGGATATAGTTAAAAAAAAAGTAATTAAGAATGGTTATTAAGAGGCCTTTATTTAAAGGGACTTAAAGGGACTCTTAATTACAGGGTCAAATGTCCCCAAACATGACTTCCTATAATTCTTTCTTACTGAAGTGGAATTTCACAATGAAGGTAGTCACCCCCATGATTTTATTTATTTTTATTTTTTCTTTCATTTTGTGTATACGGTTTCCATTTGAAAGCTCTCTCGACTTCACTTTTCCTCTTCAATTTTTAGTACAAAAATTTCTGCTGAAATTTGTGACTGCCTTTTTCTCCTCTTGAATTATGCTGTGAATTTTACACACTTTTTTCATGGTTAATTGTCTTTCTCCTGATTTTTTTTTTTATACCAAAGCGATCTGTTTTTTTTTTCTTTTTTATAGTACTGGGTGTCTGTAACCAATAATGTAGCAGTTCACCACTTCAACGCAAGGTTTATTAAAGTATCAGTTTTGTCTATATTGAAATGTCTGCTATCAGCTACTATTGGGAACTGGAACTTTTACTGAACTTGATGCATTTTAATGCTTGTCATGTGGTTAAACACCCTTTTCATCAATCCTTTTGTTTTATTTTTTTCAGGGTTTTTTTTGTTTTTGTTTTTTCATACATCAAGCAAGATGTCAGTCGGGAGCATCACTTGGTGAGACACTGTCTGTTGCTCTGCAGGCTACAGAGCAGCTGAGCGATCTGCAGAAGATCCAGTGAGAACCGTGTTTCCATTTTGTACTTCTAGTCAGTCAATGGATGACGCTGCCTTTTCTACTTACTTTGAATAACATGCTAATTTCTACCTTTCTAAGTACAGAAGTAGCTACTCCAGTCGAAATATTCAGGCAGTCCAACTGTAGCTACGATCACGTCCAAGTTAAATCTGCCAAACTTTTGTTTGGTGCTTGCTTCCCTCATACTACTCAAAGGGAATCTAGAAAAGACTCGCTGGCACATGGGCACACGTGAATGCCTGGGCACATGCATGTTTCAGAGAGGATGTTTTTTTTGTTTGTTTGTTTTTTAACTCACTTTGTGGTCACCTCAGCGAATGTTTTTGATTGCTACAAGATCTCACTCAGAATTTCCAGTATAACGGAGGTCGTGAAGCGTTCTCCCACCCACCCTCACCCGTTTGCATTAGGTGTCCACAAAGACCAACACCTCGCTTATTACCTCTTTGAATCAAGCAGTTTGGGGACAAACAGCGGGACCCTATCGGACCAGAAAGAAAGTGATGTTCCTTTTGCCGTCTTGTTATTCGAAGGCATCACTACCTTAAACTTAATCATGTTTGATACATTTATGTGTCCCAAGAAGAGTAATGTTAATGAGAAAATGGTTTATCTAAATGTTAGATTGCTTTAACAAAAAAAAATAAATACTTTTTATAAATGATTATTTGGGTGGGGAGGGGAGGTGAGGGAGGGAGGGTCAGCAGTTTGCTGAACTCGACGTAAAACATTCCAAAATAAAAGATTTAAAAAATGTAAGAGACTTTAAGTGTGTACCTGTTTCAGCTGTTACTAAGTGACATCTGATTTAGTGCGATTTTCATGAAATGCAGCCCCTTTTTAATAGTTGAAATAGAATTTATGTATATATTTATATTTTTTTAATAAAGGAAGTATAGAACTCACTACATTTTACTCCTGCTGGCATATCAGTCGCATTGCCGTCCGTTTGGTTATTGTTTCGAAGAGCAATTTTCTTTTCCTCTGACTTGGCAAATTGAGAGCGAGTGCTAAGAATTACGCTGAAAGCTTGGACTTCTGAGAGCAAGGGAGATCTTGGACCTGAGGATTACTTTCACAGGGTAAAAATATGCATGTAAATCCACAAGGGTTTTAGTCGGTTCGCCCCTTTTGTCAGAGGAAAATTATGGTTCACCACAACCTGTGTGCACAGAGCACCGAACAGAGGGGGGATACTGATCTGGCATAATTTATAAAAATATGGAGGCGGTTTGGTCTAGATCAGCACTCCCTCTCAGAGGAACTTTGTGTGCCGTGGGCTTAGTATCCCACCCCATCACACCACAGCATTTACCGTTTGATAGTAGTGTATTGTCATGTTGCTGTGACGGTGGGAAACCAAGCCCAGGTGATTCTTTTTCAGGTGTTCATGAGGAAATGGTTTTGTTTCCTTGCCACAGAACTTGAACTTCTCACTCTTAAGCTGTTCTGCTGCCATTTAAACTTTGTTTTTACTGTTTTTTTTTTTGTTTGTTTTTTTGTTTGTTTTTTTTTTAACATGCAACATGCACTATATAACTGAACAGCATGGGGAAAAAGATAAGTGTCCACAGATTGTAAGAACTAGTAAAGACTTTGCTGTGTATATGAAAATGCCCTTTGTATTATATTCAGTCTTATGTATGATATATATAAAAAGAACCTACTTGACATTCTCCTTGCCTTTTTTCTTTATTTGTGGGACATGCTTTGTTGATCCAAACAAAGAATGATGCCATTTTACTTTTGAAATGATGCTATTTTACATTGTGTGTGTAATTAAGCAAAAACTCCCCCAAGGTTTTAATGAAGGGCACATCACATCCCTCATCTGTCAGATGTGTAACAGGCTCCTAACCTGTTGCTGGAGGTTGAAATCCTGCCTTATACTGATTCTGACCTTTTTACCTACAATGTCCTCATATTTAGTGCCCTGTATGTCTAACATTCTGACTTCTTTCCAGATTTAGTTGAATGCACTACTGTGGGAATTATGGACCCATGCAGCTATAACATTTTTGTTTACTTGGTTACACCTGATGTGATGTGATGCTGATCATTATGAATCTTGTGTATAAAAAGTGGAGTAAATTCAGTTCAGTCTGGTTTATCATTGCAGGGAGGTCACATTCATTTCTTAGAGGGTTACGGGTGCAGTAAAAATGAATAAAACAGAAAATTGGGCTAAATATTCTCATATACAGATTCTGATGTCATGATGCATTCCTGCTTGTAGCATCTGGGGAGGTTTATGGTTGGGATGTTTCCTCTTGTTGATCTGTGAGTCTCTGATAATGTGATTTTTGAATGGAGGATGAGTGTGCTTTGTTTTCTACTCTCGTTACCTTGTCACTGTCGCCCTCGGCCTGTTTACTCTGGAACTGCAGCCGGATTTCTGTTCTTTTGCTCTCCGACAGTCTACGTCTCTGAAAAACGCTGTCAGATTTTTTATTTTCACGTTAAAATATTGCACAGAAAAGCAGCTGCTCTTAGAGAATCCCGCCGAGGAAGAAGCTGGTGAGAGACATGTTCTTATTTAAACAGAGCGGACGCTGTGAGAGTCCGCGGCTCGTTGGTCTAGGGGTATGATTCTCGCTTCGGGTGCGAGAGGTCCCGGGTTCAAATCCCGGACGAGCCCAACTTTTTAAAACGCTTCGTTATTTTACATTACGTTTAACTAGAACTATGTAAGTATATTTAACCTCTCTCCCTCTTTCGCTCTCTGTCTATCTTTTCTTATGTTACTACATTTGCATTATAGCAATACTAATATCAACAATAATAATAATTGTAATGTTAAGCGGAAGATAATGGACGGATGGATGGATGGATGGATGGATGGATGGATGTTTGGTGTCATTTTTGTTATTAACCCATTTAAACCCCATGGGCAACAATTGTTGCCCTTTTTTTATTTTGGAAGCTCTAAAAGTGTTGTTTTGGCTTTGGGCAGCTAATGCAAGTTAAATAAAAATTAAAAAGAGGTTGTCTCCCCTAAATTATATCAATGTCATGTGACTTGTGTGAATGGAGACACGACCACGCCCCTTTACACCCAGCCTGCACCTCTGGAAAGAGATGTCTGCCTCAAACTTGTACATGGAAGTTCTTAAAATCCCTTTATTAACAGACACTAAAATATTTTGAACACATATTTTCTAAAGGGTCTACTACTAATATTTAATGAGAATTATATGCCTGCGTGCATCTTTTCACCATAAGAAGAGTAAATGTAAGTACGGCAACAATTGTTGCCGCTAGTATAACACATAGTCATAGTGCTAGTTATACTACCTGTCAGAGGTTTTGGCTGTTTATTCTATTTTTATTTTTTTTTTATCTTTTTTTTCCTACACTTAAAACTATCAGAGGTCAGGCCAGGGAGTGTTCCATGAGATCTTGGTTTCCCATCAGCAACAATTGTTGCCGAGTATAAAACCTACGTTTTCACTATCATAACCACCAATAAATGAAAAAATTCAAACATATTGTGTGTTAGGGAAGTCTAAGGAGTAAAATGCATGCACTTATTTTGCAGGGAAGAATTTGGGATT
>JBBIGB010000001.1:14157909-14179606 GCA_037577075.1 Alestopetersius hilgendorfi | reverse complement strand
TGCGCGCGTCTGTGCTGCAAGTAAAGCGCATGCGCAAGATCGGTTTGAAATCGGCAATACGTGTGAGTGATCGGCCGTTTTCGATCGGTGGCCGATTGATCGGTGCACCCCTAGTCTTTATAGTGTATCTGTCAGTTGCATTTATCAAGCTGAATGAAAATAGTGAGTCTGACTCTCATTAATGCAGAAGAGTGTCTTTTTCTTTGTATGAAGTGCCAAAAATGTCATCAAGGTACATTTTACGATATTCTGTTTCTACTGATATTTGAAAACAGCTGAAATTTACCACCAAACCAATACCTGGTACCTGGTTAGGGTGTTTGATCAGGAAGTCATTGGTTTGAATCGCAAGACTGCTAAGCAACTCCGAGATACCCTTGAGCAAGATCTCTGCTCTCTGCTCCCCAGGCCCTGTATTACTGGCTGCCCGCTGCTTCACTTGGTGAATAGGTTAAATACAGAGGAAGAATTTCATGCTGTTCACACTGTGTGCTGATGTGTGTTCACGAATGACAGAATGGTCACTTTACTTTCACTTTCAATAGTGACACATTTTAAAAGGCTAAGAAAAAACAGCTACAGTGATAATTAATTGAAAATGTACACAAATATATTTTCTAAGGAGGGAAAACAATGAAATTGGTTTAAAAAATCAGTAACACAAGGTAGGGCTGGGCAATATATTGGATATGCTTAATGGATTGTGATTTTCTACATGTTATGTAGTAAAAGCCTATGTTGTGAACATTGTATAGGTGAAATGGTTGTTTTTGTATCTGGAGGGAGCAGGGTGGAAGTCATAATCATGTCACTCACCCTAAATTGATGGGCTAGAATAATTTCGCAGTTACAGTAAACCCCTGATATTCACGGGGGGTAACGTTCCAAAATTCCAAAATATTGAAAAACTGCAGATGTGTGATATGGTACAAAAATGCTTAAAAGGGCCTATTTTTTGTAGTGTAAAGCTGCGCACAAACATAAACAAACAGCACGCAGACGAGGCCCGGGCATCACAAAAGCAAAAAAAAAAAAAAAAAACCTGTGCTGGTTGTTTTCAGCAGGGTTACTGTTCTCCAATTGCCTTCACTTTTTGAATGATAAAACTAGACTTATACTGGGGTTTGTAATTTTTGTCTTTCCTGCAGATGACTACCCGTGTCTGTGGCAGGGCTGCGAGTTCCTGGCTATGGGAAGTCCTAACGAACTTGTTGCTCACGCCCATTTCCACATCTTTCATAACAAACTGAAGTTCATAGGGACTCAGTTGCTGCAGTCCCATCCAGAACTCCCCAGCTGCACTCAGGATCTCCATAGCAACAACCTCATCACCGACATCTCTGAGGGATTCATCTGTCAATGGGAACACTGTGATGTTAGTAAGAGTTTCAGACATTTAGTCTTGTGTTATTTTATTGGCTATTATGAATGATTGAGGAGGCTACAAATGACAGCAAATAAGTAATTAGGTAAAGCCTTATTGTTGTCTCAGCCATATACATATAAGTTCACAATGAGACAAGTATCATCCTCCTGGAACTTAGGTGCAACATACAACACAACAGAACAGCAGCACTCAGACAGATCAACAGTGAGGGTAAAAGAGGGGATTACAATTAACCTATATATTTACGAATATATCTACGTTTACAAATACTTCGCTTAAAAATAAAATACTATAGGGGGACACATTAAGGAGCCAATAACAATACAGTACTGTATACAGAATTGTAGTATATACATGGCATTCTAATATTCACACATACATATCTATACATATTTATATATCTATGCACATACATAAGTAGATGAAAAGAATATGTTATCAAAAACAGCTACAATTATATAGTTATATAATTATAATTGAATGATTTTTCATATATTATTAAAAAATATGTAATTGTAGCCACACTACAAAGTTGTATACTGTATACAGTAGTGTTAGACAACAAGAGAGAGGAGAGTGCAAAGAGTGACTTATAATCAATTGTGTTCTGTACCTTTAGAGCTCCTTCAACAATCCAGAGTGGTTCTACAGACATGTTGACATGCATGCGCACTGTACAGAACTGCAACCACTCCCGGATCAACAGCAGGCCCTGTTCTGCAGCTGGAAAGGTAGCTGCATGCACCTGAATGGAACTCGTTAAATCCTTAGAAGTAGCAGTTATCTATTACAGTAGTAAAAACATTACAATGGTCCCTTTGTAAAACTGCAAATTTAAGGGACCATATGTTCTCTGAGCACAAATCAAATCGCCATAGGGCTTAAAAGAGAGTTTTCGCCATATTAAATGTTGCCTTTTTGGACTGGACTTGCAGGTTTTGAATGTAAATAATTACATAACTCATTGTTAGATTGTGTAGAAGCATTTAAATAATTAAATGAAATGTGTGGCAGCACTACTGTATAGAATCTAAAGTATCCCAATACTTGACAAAATATGTGATAAATCTCTTTTATACTATTGGTATCTTACTAAAGTGTGTGTTAAATTGCTGCATTTTAGGTTGTGATGCCTTCTTTAAGATAAAGTATCGTCTGCGGGAGCATCTGCGCAGTCACACTCAGGAGCGTCTGGTGGCGTGTCCTACCTGTGGCTGCATGTTCTCTAGTAACACCAAATTCTTTGACCATATTCAGAGACAGGCTGAGCCTGAGGGTCAGTGTACTTCTCGTACTCACTTCATAGTGATAAATGTGTGATAGCTATAATCAGTAGGACAGTATTTAACATTATTTTGATAAGTTACTTCATAGTATGACATACTTTTCAGTAGTGAAAGAACATTAAATAATGGCATGTTTAATTAAAAAGAGCATATTTTGTACTGGGACTCTGGATTTAGAGCAGTGCAATGTGTGAAATACTATATAATTATCAATGTATTCATACTTTTGTAAACATGAACCTGCTGGTTCTTATTGTTTTTCAGTTCTGACTTATCAAACCAAAGATCATGACATTGTGAAATGTCTGCAAGTATATATGTATTCTATTGTCTCCATATGGGCCATTCAGTACTCTTGGTATATTACAGATTCTCTAATCTGTGGACATTGTGACAAAGGCTTTGCGAATGAGAGACTGCTGAGAGACCACGTTCGACAGCACGGTGAGTTCACCAAGCATGTTAACGTCCAGTAGTTTAATTTACAGCATATTGATCTATCAGCTTAGGGACAGTTATTTGATTGTAGCTGTATGTGGTTTTTCCCAGTTTAGGAATAAATATCATATCTATGTTGTTTTTTTGCAGTTAATCACATAAAGTGTCCACTCTGTGACATGACTTGCACATCGCTTTCAACCCTGAAAATCCACATAAAGTTTCGACACTGCGATGAGCGGCCCTTCCCCTGTGACTTCTGTGAGAGCAGGTACCTAATTTAGCGAGCCTGCACATTTAAAAACAGTTTTTATTCACTTATTTTTAAAATTTAATGTAGTTCCGGCCATCAATCCAGTTTAGATATACAGACATCCTTTCATTTTATTCTCATAATTAAGAATGATGTGTTAAAAAAAAATGATAGAGGAAAAGTTTTAAACAGCACAACTTAATAACATTTGTACTTTGTTATAAAGCTGTTACTGACAATTGTAACTTGAAGATGTCTACAAATTTTAGCAATTTTTGCAGCATTGTGGTTCCATTTTGGTCTTCTGACAGTTTAAGTCCTGCTCTTGTAATGTCAACATCCTTTATGCATTTTAAATGAGAGTCTAATCAGGGGTTTGACTGAGCCCTGCAAACTCTTACCTGTCTAGAGTTGTGTTGGCCATATGTTTGTGGTCGCTGTCTTCTCCCCATTTTTGACCAAAGAGATTAAATTCACCTAGAATGTCTTCTGATATGATGTTCTATTCAAGCTTGATGCTCCTACCTCCTTATTTCACTGTGGATAGTGTTTGTGGGATAGCACCACAATATGTTGTGTAGTCTTTCACCCGTGTGGAGACAATTAGTTGCAGTTGGATGACCATTTTATTTTAAGTTGGTGACAAGTAAAATGATTAGCTGTCTAGTGGGGCAGAGTGTGGGGACGGTACCTTACTCAAGGGAACCTCAGTGGTACCACTAGCAGTCCTGGAATTCGAGCCCACAATCTTCCAATCACAGGGGCAAAACTCCAACCACCAGGCCACCAGCCGGCGTTGTTAACCACTTCGCTATTTTGATAGAATTTGTTGTCTGTGTTCTCCTCCAGTGGCTTTGCGTTAGTGTTTATTCGAAGAGATGGTAGCAGAGATTTAGAAGAAGCATATGGTATCCTTTATCCCTGTTGTTGGTATTGTGTACCTCAATCCAGCTGATTAAAACTGAATACAATTCACATTCTGCTTATTGTACAGTAAACATATGATTTTTAAAAACCTATATCTTTGTTCATTTGAACACGATTACAAGTACAAAGTCAATATGTGTGTACAAACACTGATTTATTCAGTAGAGTGTCTACTTGTTTCCTCTCAAAGAATGCAAATGATATATTTTATTTATCTTTTGATTTTCAGCTTTAAGAACCAGCATGATCTAAGGAAGCACATGGAGACGCACAATGAAGGAACAGCTTACCACTGTACAGTCGAGGGCTGTGGATACTCCTCTCGAATGGCTCACACTATGAACCAGCACTACAAGAGAGTACACGAGGTCAGCCAGCAGGGGGCGCCCATGTCCATTGTTAGACCGTATCCATCATGAAATTGGAAGAAGGGTGCAGTTTGCGTGATGTCCTTATTTTTTCATATCTCATATTCTGAACATTCCACTTTATTAGAAACTGGATCTTGGACATCAGTTCGCTGTGCACTTCGTAAGGTGTACCCACTCTATAAAGGTGTACAGTTATAGGCTGAAACATATGCATTATTTTTTAGGAGACCTGTACCCAGTGTCTCTACTCCTTACATTATCTGGTTTCTGGACCACCTGCCATTTAAAACTGTCTGGTCATAAGCAGTTCCTAATCGGTTGGTGAAGAGTTAATTGCACCCACAGGCTTGACAGGTAGGTGTAATATGTTTAAATTGTTCCCAACAGGGAAACATGGTGTCAAGGTATAAATGTCATCTTTGTGACAAGAACTTCTCGTGGTGTTACACCCTCACACTACACTTGCGAAAGAAACATCAGCTCAAATGGCCATCTGGACACTCTCGCTTTAGGTACGTAATAATTAATCAGTTTTGGGTTTTTTTTACAGACTAGATTAGATTGACTTTATTAACCCCACAATGGGGGAAATTCCATAGAAACAGCAGCAGTAGTAAAAAGACAGTTCAACAGTTTGTATTATACAATAAATCGTAGAACATTAAACTGTAGAACATTATACTTTAAATCATGCTCACTCTTACATGGTATTAATCCCCTTTATTGATGAACAGGTATAAAGAAGATGAGGATGGGTACCTTAGGCTGAACATGGTTCGCTTTGAAACAGTGGAGGTTACAGAAGAGCTGATTAAGAACATGGCAGAAAAACGCACCCCCCGCAAGGTCTCTGGATCTAGTGCACAGACTAAGAGGCCAGCAGCGCAGGCAGAGAGCACTTGCGAGGGTCCCGTGCAATCTTCATCCTCCAACCCGGAGCTCCTGAGAGAAGCTGGCACCTCCACTCTGAAGGATGGTGATCCTGTGTACTGTGTCCTCAACACAGTTACTGAGGTGAATGGGGAGCCAGAGGCTGAATCCGGTGCAGTCCAAGTGTTGGCTGCTGTGGCCAGAGGGCTTGGTATGGATGTGGTGTAAGAGGCTAACCTACACTACCTTAGACTCAAATGCTGCAAAACAAAGTGTTAGACCATGTGTCTTCGATTTACATTGCACTTGAAGTCCTATGGAAAGAAACTTGCAGGACCACTTGATTTTTGTCACTGGTACTATACTTTTATCGGGTTTAAAGTTTTGTGTAAAATACAGGTTTTCAACCTTTTTGACTAATTAATGTAAATACCTCTGGTGCTCAGAAGTAATTGTAGAGTTTTGCCCCAAAAATGCATTCCATCCAGCAGCTCCTTCTCTTGTCAGCCTGATTTTTAGTCACTTGTTTTAGTTGATTTTTTTATATTTGTGAAAGCTGTAAGCTTTGGAGGGAAATACATTTTTGCATTGTCTGCTCCTGATCTGCTCCTACTGCAATGATAGTTCTTTTAATGTTTTTCTGGACTGATATTAAACAATAATGAGTGCAGATTTGTTTTCGTAAAATTCTTTAATTTTTTTTTTTTTTTTTTTCACAAAAAAATGGGTCAGTCTCCTGGTGATGGATTAAGCCTAGTGGACAATGAGGACAATGAACTGTGAATCACCATTGACAACAATCTCATGAAAGCCTAGACTTAATCTGCATCCAGAAAACTGCCCAGATGATTTTCACCCCTGTACATCTCAATATTGTACACTCATTTAACATGAAGTGCTTGGCTCGGCCTTCGCTTTGGCCCTTGCGCTGTCTGGCTCACTGAGCCTCTGTGTCCCTGTGAGGATGAGAGATGGATCTGTCCTGCCGATCTGGCAGGGGGGTAGTCCGTCTGGGGGAGGTCGGCCGTGAGGGGATGGCGGGCAGAAGAGAGGGTGGAGGAGCGTGTATGAAGCCAGGAGGCAGTGTCTTGTTGAGAGTACTGTAGTGTGGACCAGGATGCAGCCCCAGGCGGGGGAACAGCGGACTTGGGTAGGCTGTGGGCAAGAGGCCCGGATGAGCCAAGTGGGGCTCCAAAGCTGCATGGTGAAGAGCCAGCAGACGGCCCCTCTCACTCTCCTCCCGGAGGAGGGCTAGGCGCTGCCGCTCCTCCAGCTGGTTCCTCTGCTGCTCCAGGGCCAGTGAGTGGAAGAGGGGATCCCGTGGGTAAATGTGCTGCCCTGCCATGGCACGGTGCAGCGGATCAGCCCTCAGCAACAGTTCCTTGGGAATGGGATCTTTCTGAGGAAAGTCCATACCCCTGTACATGTTCCGCATGGGATCCCAGTGCTGCGGAGAATATGGAAGCCTCTCAGCTCCAGGAAAGGGGCTCATCCCCATGAACGGTGCAAGTAGACGAGTCCTATCAAGGCTGTTTGGAACCCCCGTCACTCCTATAGGTACAGGAATTGATGACAAGGACGAAGGCTGCACACATGGAGTTCTACGTCCTTGTGGTGGTTTCTCTAAAGTTTTAGTTGGTGGCTTGACTTCAGGGGATTCCTGGTCCTCCCTTCTCTCCTCCTTTACCTTAACCTGGGTACTCTTTGTCTGAGGTTCAGAGTCAAGTCTACTCCTCTTTGCTTCTGGCTCCCAGTGTAGCCCATCGCTGCTGCGCCTCTCTGCTTCTACCCTCGGTTGCTTTGGAGACAAATTATCCTCAGTAGCAGATTTTTCTTCTGTAGAGTGCTGATCATACTTTGCAACCTTCTCCCTCTTCTCTTGTTGGCACTCTTTGTGCTTTTGATCCTCTGGCTCTCCACTTTGATTAGAGGGATCCTGTGTTTGCACTCTCTCTCTGGCTCGGTCCTTGTCCTTCGGCTCAGGAGACGTGACTCTAGAAGATTCTGCTGTTTGTTTTTGACCGAGTGGGCTAGCATTAGCAGGTGAAAGGCGTTTCCCCCTTGTGTCCCTACAACAAGGAATTAAATCGGTGTAAGTGAAGCAGTGACTCATATATACATTTGTTGCATTATCCTTAAACATCTGTGCTTGAGAAAAAGATGGAATGCCTCAAACCTTTCGAGCTCTTCTTTGTTGGGTAGGGAGTCCTTCTTGTCCGGTGCTGTGTCGAGAGAGGAAGCCTTTTCAGGTTCAGAGGCTCGAGGCCACACAGGGTGAGAGGGGAAAGAGGGGGGTGTTTGGTGCAGTCTGTTCCAAGTCTCTTGAGGTCCCGTTGAAAGTGGTGCTGCCTTACTGTCTTTGCTACCAAGTGTAGAACTTGGTGCTGTTGAGGGAATAGAATTAAATTTGTAGTCTTATTTTTAAAATCCTGTTGTTTTTTTTTCACACTTTGCAATCGCAATTTCCAATTCTTATTCTGATGAAGCTAAGAAACAAACTCAATCTGGTTTTATTTTGCTCACTTAATGTGGGGTTTCCAAGTCCTCCGAAGGCTGTGGAACTCAATGTTCCCAAACCTCCAAAAGCAGGTGGCTTGTTAAGAGACTCTACAACAAGAACAATGCAAGATTTTATCAGCATCCATTTAAAATGTTGGCCAAGCATGAGTCACACTTAACCACATGGCAATTTACTCTTACCATGATGAAAGGGTGGGGTGTGCAGGTTGGTGTGAGGGTGGGGCAAGTGTCCATAAGGGGAGACTGAAGGGTGTGTTGGGCCTGATAAAGAAAACACTCATCTTGAATTTGAAATCAGTAATCTTTTCAGCTTTTAACTATCAGACATTGCTCAAATGTGGTTTTGAATTTCATGACCATTTTTGCCAGTGAAGTAATACTCCTAAGATAAATTCATCTACTGTTCATATAATAGAGATTTATTTGATCCCCACACAACAATGAAATACATTGTTGATTGACAACAGATTCACATAATAAGAACCCATTAATGTTGGTTTGCCCTTGTGTTTCTGGATGTAACTGAATCTCAGATATTTACCAGCACTGGAAAAGATGGTGGAAGGTCGGGGTAAGTCACGGGGCTGCTGGATCATTCCTGTGCAGCCTGAACCAGAGGGTCGACACAGGAACTCTGGCTTTAGCCCAAAGTCTAGCTTGTGAGGCTCAATTTGCATCTGCTTCTGAAATGTACACAGGCAAGAAAGGGGTTTTAGCATGAATGAAGCCAAAGACCAGATCTGATAAACAGATGGAAAACAACAGATGGAACACTGTCCCTGCAAGTGGAAGATAAACACTGCGGGAGTCATGCTACAGTGTCAGTCTTGTACAGTCTGTAAAAATACCTTTATTTTCTGTTGATGGTGATACACCTGCCATGCAATGTGGACATGCATCGCACACCACCTCCCAGGCTTCTGTGAGGGGAAAAAAATAACATTTTAATTAAATTAAATAATTAAATGAAATTATTGAACGAAAGTTTACTGGTGGCATGTAGGTCTTACTTTGGGTGTAGGACACACAGAGTCCAGCAGCTGAAAAAGAATGAGCATACTATTGAATGAGAATGACATAAGTAATCTATATCCTACTTAGTTTAAATTAATTTCCTTTAAACAAGTTTCATCAACATTTGAGACAGATTTTTTAAGTTAAAAAAAAAACAATTAGATAAAAAAACAAGAAAAATAAGGTACACTATTATACTAATTTAGAGGTTTACCCTGGAGTCCTTTTGTATGAGTGGCTGGGGCATTGATCCAGGCCTGGGCACTATATCAAGTGGGTTAGAGGCCTATCAGAAGAATAAATGTGATAAATGAAAATTGTTGCTGTAAACTGATATTGCTGGTTTAGTTCAAAACATGTTTATGAGCATGAGTAAAAGGTAAACAAAAACATAATAGAATACTATAAATGAGACATTTTTGTATATGGACCATCCTATAAAATTCCACAAGAGTTTATGTCCCGTGGCTTTGATTGTCAGCAATTCTAAGCACTAATAATGTAAAACTGCATTCAAATGCAATTTCGACCAATGGGACGTGTAAATTTTTAATAACTAAATATCTTATATGACTCTGGAGTGATATAAAACAGACAGCTGTGAGGTTAGTTAATTTATGCAGTACCTTGGGCTGGAAGGCTCCCTGCAGAGAACTGAATATCCCTGTTGGGGGCACCATGGGAGACATCCCAGGCATTACTGACGGGTAGGAATGGAGTAACTGTAAAAAATATGCCGGTTTATCATTAGAGCACAATAACTGCTGGGTCAGAATTGTCATTTGCTTAAAAATAGGCTTTAAAGTCTTGAACAGAAGAGCTGTTCATAACCATTTCAGTGATTTATGAAAACAAAGAAAGAAGTAAGTTACATAAAAAGAAACTCAGAGTTCAGCTGAAGACAAAATTAACAGTGTGGAATAAATTATAAACAAAACAGTAAACCATAGTATATATGCTGTAGAAATAGTGTGTCTTACGTTGTGCCTGTGGAAAGAGTCCACCTTTGGTGGGTATTTGTCAAACTGGGGGGGGGGAAAAAACAGGTAACTTTATAGCTAATTATGTCTCAACAACTCATACCACAAATTCCAAAGCTCATCACTATCCATATTATTTTCACCATTATACAATACAGTTTAAATCTATGTTTACATTGACGGATCAGAATAAAAGGAGCCTTGTTGGCTACCCTGAGAGTACTCATCCTCACATGTCTGGCAGGGGTACGCACCATGGGTGCTGCAGGGCCTGGCAAGATGGCTGGGTGGGGGAAGGGTGTGAAAGTGTGCTGGTGAGTGTGTTGGTGCGTGTGCTGGTGCTGGTGTTGGTGTTGGTGCTGGTGTTGGTGCTGGTGGAACTCAGTGCGCAGGTATGCAGGTGCGGCCAGCGAAGCTCCTCTATCCACACCTTGAGACGCCAAAAAGCGTGAGTTCAACTCCTGACGCAGCAGGTCCTGCTCTGTAAGATAATTGTGATGCACAGCTGGTTCATAGAAAAGCTGCACAAAAGCTGAAATATTGTGTGGTGAGAAAATGTGGCAACATACCTGTGTAGGGACCTGCAGGTGAAGAACCAGGCACAGGGAGACCACTTCCAGTTAAGAGCGGAGGAGGAGGCAAGGCTGCAGTTGGGGAGAACATGGTGCAGAACCCAGGAGCACAAAAGCTGTTATGACAAGGACACCTGTCCGTCCAATTGTTATGGTGCACAGTTAATAATGTCCTCCTTTGTTCCTTTTGAAGGTTCGTCTGTTTTCTTAATCCGTCTTTTGTTAATGGGAGAGCAGACTTCAGACTAGTCTTCCTCCCGTAGAACCTCCAAGTCCACTTTTGTCTGGCCTCGAAGTTGTACAGGGGGCGACATCACTGATAACTGCAAAGAGAAGAAATTCATTTTACTTGTGCGAATATTTCATGCCCAACTTCACTGAACAATATTAAAATTCATCTACTTTCACATTGTTTACTGCTGTGAGATCATTGTAATGGATTAGTGTCAGTACGAAAATACAACCAGTGCGCTCAAACTGCATTATGGCGAATAATCCAATTAAATACTAGGCCACCAATAATCCACTAATTTCATTTGATAACATGTCGTTCCTAGAAAGGATATTAGTATAATGCTATCAGTTAATGTTGTTAAACAGGGAAGAGCATGTCGCAGCTAGGACAAAGACAACAGGGTGCAGGGAAAGGCAGGCAGGGCATGTCATTTGAAAAAGCTAATAAAGCAGGGGTTAAGGAAAATAAAAGCGAGCCTTTCTCTGTTATTGCAGCACCTTTTCCATGGCATTACGCTGCTGTCCTCTTTAATTCTGCTTCACTCAAAGTAAACCTAGCATTTAATGGCTAATGTTGGTGTCACTTTGACATTTACTGGACCTTCCCAGGGGTGCGGCAATGGTAAATGCAAATGGGGTGGAGGGATGAAATCCCAAGAGGATTGCCGATGTATACAACCTGCAATTACCTTCTTTTGAATGCCACTCATGCACATGAAGATAGGCAGTAAATCTCCTTTGTGTGGAGCTGTCAATTTGGGCCTTTTCCCCCCTGGAGCCTGTTGTATCTGGAGTGAAAGGTCTTTTGAGAGGTCCATAATGGATGGTTAGGCTCTCTGAGAGTAAAGCTCCTTTAGGGAACACCAGGGGTCCATGGAGGAGGGAGCAGTAGGAACAGCTTATTCCTCTCCACAGAGCACCAGTTCTCCCCTGGTGAACAGTTTGTATTGAACAGGGTGATGAAACCACAGGGGGTGAGCATGGTAACGCTCAGGAAGAACAGCAGACAAGAGTGCTGCTGCCTGCAGGAAAGTGCTATTGTGCTTCTTGTGGCATAGCATTAGCCAAAGAAGGTATGCAATACCCATCACAAATTCACATAACATGAACATGGAATTTAAGTGGGGGTTTATGTCTTCAAATATTGTATATTATTAAGTTAAAAAAAAAACTAAACCTTTTAGTTTCCACATCAAAAACAGTGGTTTGTGAAGGCTTTTCCCGCATCACAAGCCAGTTCTTCATACTGCCTGTTCATTTTCACATACAGGTATATCAAGGTATACTTATGTAAGTATATATATATATGTATTTAAGTAATACCTTCATATACTATACACTAAATACATATACTATACTATATTACTAAATTACATAGAAAGACCTTGTGTATATAATATAGTGCACTGAACACCATTTTCTGGGGAGTTTTTACTTTAACTTGTATTTAATATCGTTTGTGTCTCTCGGTGCAGTCTTAGCATAAGCAATTTCCTCCAGGATCTGATTAGCAGGTTAAAAGAATCAGTGCCACGACTAGCATTTTCTGATGTTTAAATTTCTGATTAAGAATTTACATGCTTATTTCCATGTTAGAGACATGGTACACTAATGTTCTTTTGATGCAGGTTAGGTATTAGGGTTAAGCTTCCAAGCTGTCAGCCCACCAGCAAATGTGTCTTCCTATTTGAGTTGGCACCTCTCTTGTCCAAGCAGTTTTTGTCATTCATCAACCCCATTACTGGGCTAAACCTTCCAGGCATGCTGAGTCTAATGGCCTAATCCCTCCATTCACACAAAGGCAAGATTAGCTGGAGGTTAAATACTCTTGTTCTTTAAATTTTTGTCCCAGTCGGAGTGCCATGGAAAGCTTTTAATCTTGTGAAGGAGCAGTTGGAAGAGGTTTATGTATACACAAAAGAGGCACAGGAGGAATCAGGTAGGGTTTGAGGTAAGCTCCCCAAAAGCCAAGTCAGAAAGCGCTTACTGTGGCGATCATTCCCAAGCGGACGGGGGACAGCTCATAAATCATCCGTAACATCGCGGGCTGTGTACAGTACTGGCCGAGTGCAGTTGGTGAATGACTCAAACAGAGAAACAGTTGTTCTTGTACGCTGACAGATTCCCACGTTGCCTTTTAGCTTAGCTGTGAATGAAGCCTAGTCAGCTAAAGGTGCATCTGTTCCACAGCACTGCTCACATACGAAGAAACATTTGTCTACATCTGATGACTACACAGTGCTTCTGCGTTCTTGAAATAACCCCTTGCCAGGGAGTTTTCATAAGCTGTACAACAACATCTACATTTCAGAAAGTTCAGACAACAGAGGATACAATTTATCAAAGTAGAAAACGGACCAAAAAAAGCTGAGAACCCATAACACGTACCTATTAAAGGCTTTAATGGTCTTTCAGCCGAGAAAGATCAACCGCTCTGGGTCCTCCACAGGCATCCAATGCATTGCAACCTTTGCAGCAGCACAGCTTTAAGTGTTTAAGTGGGGAAACTTCACCGCCTAGTGAGAGTGTAACGAGTTGAGTTACAGAAGCTTTCCTCCTCTAGACTTCTATGGTTCTCAAATAGGGCACAAGGGAACGGGCTCCGCATATTCCACTTCAGTCTGAAAGATCACAGTCGGTGGTGTAGGGTAACTCACCGACTAAGAGAAGACTTCCTTTATGCCTGCCCCTCTCCCTCTCTCTTTCTCTCTCTCTCTCTCTGGCAAGAAAGCAAGTTCTCTCTCCCCCGTTTACCACTAAGCCTATTGGATGGCGATTGAACCACGGAAAGCTAGCAAAAACAAATCACTACATAAAGGCCATTATGGTTCTACGCATTGCACAAAAAGGACTGCTATTGATGAGAAAACTTTCAATAATTTGCAACAACCTCTTTTCTGCAGTCACTAATAAAGTGTGATTGTATATAAAAAATGTAATTATAGCCAGACATTGTGTGTTTATGTGAAACAACTCTGATTTAAAAATGCCATTCAAAAAAACACACCATGTTATTTGAGTAAGACACCCCTGGCACTGAAGATAATCCCTTCACAATGCACGATGTAAGACAGCAACCATGAAAAGAGCACATGAATTGCAGCGAGCAAATCGTCCGTGCCAGGAAATAGGTGAGTGCGCTGGCATTGAGCTCTTTCATTATTTAGTGGTCAGGTTTCTCTCAGTTAGGGATTAGTGGCAGTGATGTAGGGCAGGCAAGCACACAATAGCTGTCAATGCCTATGGGATGTGTAGCACCGCCTGCTTCCTAGAAACCAAAGCCACAGTGCAGCAGTATAACAATCTGCTGCACTGAGGGCCCTGGAGACTCCCTCCGCTCCTTAACTATAATGGATCGCTTTAAAGAATGACCTTACAAATGAGGAAGGAGCCTGGGCCGGGCCCGTCCGGAGTGCCAACACGGCGGGCTGCTGGAACAGTTGCTGCCCTAATGTGCGAGTGTTTAGCTGGGGCGAGATCTTAACACTCGTAAGTTAGGTAGTCAAAGTATTTATTTGAGCCGTGCTGAAAGCTCCAAGCGGGCAGCTGTCTCACTGATCTCTCAACAGAGTTGACCCTGGCTGCACACTATCCCCCCTCCACTCAAGCCTCGGTCCGGCTCAAGTTACCACAAGAACAATGTGAACCCTGTGCAGGCTCCCCCGTCTCCCAGGATCCGCCAGCACCAACATTCATACCTATGTCTGCATTGGATAGGGAATTAATATATCATGCTGTGGCCTTGGATGGGTTCTTTCCTATGTTTAATCTACAAGCCAGTTGCAATTAAGGCGGTTTGAACATACTTGGACTCTGTGCCCAGAAAAAAAACAAAATCAGTCTGCATTCCGGCCTGCCCAACCACAATTCTATTTAAAAAATCTTTAATATACTGAAACCAGGGGAGATTCCAGAAATCCTACACATTATGATGGAATATAATGCACTTATGACATTGTGCAGCCTCTCCTGTTCATTGTGTCTTTCAATGTGATGACTCCCTCCTATTTCTATTACCTTGCAAAGAAGATACAGGGTTATATTCCACATTACAGTTCTTTTTCCACCATAACTATTCGACTGCAACACATATTCACAGCAAATTCAGCACGAACAGGCTTTTCATAGCTTCTAAATGATGTTTGGCATTCCACTGCATATTGATTTTCACATTCAGAGTCTGGGCTATGAATGTACCGAGGCCTATATGCCCCAGCCCTCAGTGTTTTGAAACATTCAGGCAGGGTTGTTGTAAAGCCCAGAGGGCAAAAGTTGACGTGTGTGTTCCAAAAGCATTAAGGTATGCTTTTAAAGAGCTTTTCAAAAGTCCTTCAAGCAGACCATCTGCAGCCCATTTCATTAAAATAAAAATAGAATAAACAAACAGCAGGCTGTGGACTGCAATAACACTGAAGCACTGCTCCCTTCTACACCTTGGCTTTGTCTCCACATCCCATTGAAGTTAAACCTCAAAAGAATCCCATGCAGACACCACACGAATCAAAACGAACACGAACACACTGGAATGTCCTTTTAATACATATTGTTAACAGAAGTTACAAAGGTGCAAAAACCCTTCCACTGTGGCCAGCTGCCACATGCTGTGGCTGGGCCAAAGACAGCTCCACAAATAGCCCCTCTAGTTATTCCAGGCAGTGACAAGGTAAGACTACAGTGCTGAGGGAAGCTGTCAGCGTTTGACAGCTGGGTGTCAGCCAGGCGGATGAGCTGCAGCAAGCTCCTCCGGGACCTTACTTTAAATGGCACCTCTGCAGAACCACCAGACCAACAGCAGAGACATGTTCCCAAAGGTAACCAAACGGTCCCACCCTCAAACCAGGCCATGAACTCAGAGCTTTTAAAGGCTTAGATACTTTAGAAAGCAGCATTGTGAGTCCCAGAGTAATTTTACCACGGCTAACGCCGCTCTGTTACACTGTCACGATGGCAGCACCATTTAATCTTACCTAGCATAGCCAGAGGACACTCAAAATGAGGTCATAGAAAAGGTTAAGTACTAATTAGTGCACAATGCATGAGTATCGGTTTCATAGTCTAAAGAGGAGCTTCAAAAATGCTAATCTACATCTCTGAGGCTCCGAGAGACAACATCTTATTAAAAGTGAATTCCAAGAACTACCTGGGGGAATGTTGAAATAAAAAACCCCAACGAAGCATCTAATCGCCTATAATTGCGGCAAGTGTCCTTTAACTCAATTGCATTAAGACGGCTTATGGCTTAACAGGCTTCCAATGACACCAAAGGATGCAACTGGATACATCTATAAAAAATGCTTTCCAGTCATCCACTAAAGCCAGTCTGAGTGCCAGTTCCTCTCTTGGAATGTGCAGTGCAGCATTCAGTTGCAACTAATGCCTTGAGCCTCTTGGACGTCATGACCAAACGCAGAAGGATCCCGTATCCACTGGACACTCAACTGAATCCCTAGGAAGAGCCCCAGCCCAGCAGGCTAATGCCTACCTCGGACATCCAAATCCCAGCAGGCCTTGCCACTGTTGCTTAGGGTCACTTACCAGGCCTTAGTTCCTGCTAACATATGTGCCACACAGCAGCTTTTCCAAAGCAATGCCGCTAGGTTAAAGACCCAAATACTATTAACCATCACTGGTAACTGTATAAGCGTAATCTGTTTAAGTTCTTAAATATTTGTAGTCTGTTTTTTTTTTTAGTATTCTTAAAGAGCAAAGACAACATAAGACAAACTACAGTATACAGTCCATGGCCACACTTCAGTCTTCTTCTTAAACTTGCGTGAGCCAAATGTATGGCAGCACATATCAAAATGTCATTTTGACATTGTCCTCTAATCCTGTTATTCTAGGGATTAGTGGCATACTCTTGGTTCAGCTGCGTACACGTCTTAAAGTTATCCTGAGACTAATTGGTTAACGAGCTATTGTGTTTTGTATCCTTGCACTCAGTCCAAGGGACATCTCACTATACCATCTGCTCAAATTTAACACGCAATGTAACACTTCTGTATTCCAAAAGCAGTCAGGACCACAAACACAAGAAACACAATGCACACATGCCCTGCTTCAGTCAGATCTGGTGTCAGATCTGAACATCACATTTTTCCTGTATTATATAAATATATGCAAAACAAATGTAGAGAATCCTAGTGCAGTGATTTCAGAGAAGTAGACCTTATATTACACAAAACTGCACAGAAATAAGAAATGCATCAATAAAATTCCAGACATCCCAAGCCACTGCAGAGGGCTTTTCAAAGGGCTTATCAAAATTACCTTGAAACTAACATAACAGGGTAAATGACTGATTATAAAACACCCGTTGGTTTATCTATGCAACAAAGCTCAATGACGTGCAGCGATATACTGTGTACACTGAAAAATAGTGATACTCAATGTGTCATTTTTCTAATATTTTATCAGTACTGATACTAAATCAGAGATTGTCCAGTTGTCAAGTGTTTTTTCTATTGTTTTATACTATTTTGTGCACTTTATTCAGGTAACCATGATTTTCTATTAACTGGAACCGGAACGTTTGCTGACAACTACAGATGGTTTGCGTAGAGCAATTAAAAAAACAATAATTAAATAACCAGTAAATTTGGTTTTTTGTTCAGTGAATAAGGTTGATGCAAAAAGGGAAGAATTAGAAAAGATTGTTTAAGTTGTGAGAAAGTGTTTTGACATTACCAGTGCTTGGAGATTGGGCTCATTTACATTATTGATTAAAACTAAAGTATAAACCTATACCATGATAGATTTGGACATTTTTTTTTAATTTATTATAACTGTTCAGTGTTAGATAACCCTGTCTCTATTGTCAATTTAGAGGGAAAAAAACTCACTATAATGGGAGCATGAATGACGCTTGTATTATGGGATAGGTTCCGGGGAATGCCATGTGCTACTTGGAAATCTGTGCTGATGGGAACTGCAGAGGCAATGACACAGTTAGCAGGTAATTGGGTTTACCTGATCCGCTAAACTAATAGCTTCATGTGCTGTTTTCTTCCCCTTTAGATGAGGGCTCTGACTGTCACTTTGTCCCATATGACACTGTCCCAAATGTAGACCCTGTGGGCCGAGGCACCCACTGTGGCCAGCTGCCCACTCTCTAATGAACAAATGAATGAGGCCAAGCAGTAATAGGACATGCTTAATGTCATAACCTGTATTACATGCACATCACATGGAGTGAACTCTCTGAAGGCAGATTTGTAGCTTCAGATCTAATTTTCTTTTCATGTTTAATGTCAGTAATCAAACAGTACAGCCCTGTAATGCTGCTACCTGAATATTAGATATTACTTGTCTTATATTACTACCCTTCATATCCATAAGAGAGTACTGCTATGATGCACGGTTAAGGCATCATTTATCCCAAAGACAGATGTGACTGCAATTCAAATACTTAAAAAACAGTTTATATTTATTATAGTTTATATTTTGTTTCTTTGAGCCTGACTTCAAAATCCAGCAACTTAATATAAACAACAAGGAAATCATTCAAGTCAACACAATGTATATAATTTTTTATTGTTACTATTATGATTGAATTTAAATTAATTTAGTACTGCCAGTATGTGTGTCAGGCACTTCTGTCAAAGACAACTCTCAGCTCTGCTACTTCAAAGGAAGACTTTTATCTGTACAAAAATAAGTGTTATGTTCCATTTGCTGAAAGTAAGTTAAGGTAACTCACCCGTTTCGTCGACAAAGAGGGGTACAGAGGAGAAGAGGAGGAGGATTCCTCCACGGTTTAATCCACAGTGTAAAGAAAATAGAAAAAATCCACTAAAATATCAAACGGACGTACGGATCTTGAACGTACGGGTCTTTTTGTTGTTTCTTAGCTAAAATGCTCCAGAAAAACACAACATGTGGAGTGTGGGAGGCATGGAAAAAACAGATCACTTCCAAAAAGTCGAGCAGCGTTTATCCAACTTTACCTCGCCTAGGAGACTAAAGACAATGTTTCAGCACCGTGTTCTACGGAGAGGAGGACCCGTATCCGTTAAAATCCCTCAGGTGAAGCAGACAGGGCTCTGTAACGAGGTTAAAGCAGATTAAAATCCGTGTTTACCCGAGAAAGTTGGTAAAAAGACAGAAACTGTCACTCGGCCTAACGGTCGACGAGAGAATCTCGCCTGCACGCGGACGTTGTGCATTCCACCTTTCAGTCTCTCAGTCTCCACCCTCTCTCTTTTTCTTTTCCCACCTCTATTCCGGAAAGTCCCGCCTCTCCTGCACCACGACTGGCTTATTCTATTCTCCATCCCGCGCCGCGATTGGCCTGAAAGATCAACTCGCTGTATCCAGCGTATTCTTGCCCTTTCGATTGGCTAAATGGACCAACTCCCGCCTCCTCACGGGCTCTGATTGGTTAATTCCCCTGACAGTGCTCTGAAGCTGAAAGAAATACCCGCTAGCCAATCGTAGTGCATTAGGAGGCGGTGCATTTCCTGAATACGAGTGGGAAATAAAAAAGAAAAAACAAGGCGCTTGCAGAACGCAGACACTGTGCCCCACCAAGAACAATCACCTGCTGCAAGTCTTCGCCTTTTTTCCTCCCTCTGCCGACCAAAAGTGTTCTCCTGATTACAGGGAGAGTATGATTGGAGGGGGAGTGCTGACAGCAAAACAGAATGCTGATGAGATGCTTCTGGCAAAACCCAGGTAATGGTGGTGGATTGGTGTGGCACGAAAAGCCCTCTGTATCAGGTCACATGTATAAATTAAAGAAAAATGCAGGAGTGCTACATACACCCTATACATATATAAATGCAGACATTTGCTATCGTTCTCATAGCACCATGGAATAATTTTACTTTACTTAGTCTGCGGCTGTTGGCTGCAGTGTTGGTTATACTTGCTATGTCTGTCCTTTACTAAACAAAAATGTGAGATATTATGGAAGCTGGCTCTGTCACAGTGATAGATCAAGCTATGCACATCTCGCACGCTTGTTTGACCATCAGCATAAAGAAGCTAGCCGTACACCAGCTGCACAGAGAGCCGAAAAACCAACAAAGCAGGCCACAATCATGTGAAATCCTTTCTGAAACGTATTCTCTGTGGGGAAATAGCCCTGTGGTCAATAACATCTAACCAGAAAAAAGGCCCGTAGGTGAAGATTAAGGCAAGCTGTGTACGCACCGGCTTGCCTGCGGCTTCCCGCCCCCCCAACACTCCTCCCAAAGGGAAGGGCTTGGTGGAGGAGAGACGGCGAAGGACTTCAAAGCCCGCAGGCTAGCCAGGCCAGCAGGGAGGTCTGTGCTTCTCCCTTTTCAGCCCGCCGGCCCTGCCAGCCCTGTGGGGGTGTCTAATTGCATCTCACAGAGCTCGAACAGAACAAGGCCTTGTTGGAGGCGCGGCGAGCCGTCCCGCTGGGACGGGGCTGTTATTTGCGACTCCTCAGCGGGATGCAGAGCCTCGGCAAGTCAGCAGGCCGAGGAGAAATGGGCTCCACTTCCTTCAGCTGATGACACACACTGGGAGACTGATCAGGAAGGGGGGGGAAAAAGTATATGGAACAGCAGGCAGCTGCCTTTTCCCTTCTTTTCCTTCCATTTTCTGGAAAATGGTCCCGATCTATTTGCCTCACGCTTGATGGATGCTTCGGTCAGCTTCCTGCTCGGATTTTGGAGTGGAAATAAGAATTACAAGCGAGATTTGAAACCAGCATAACAAACAACATACACCTTATTCTTGGTTACATTCATAAATATGAATTAACAAAACATGAACATATTTAGAGTATCAAACTCTTAATATAACATAATTATGCAAATATTTCTCAAGGTCATTTGATATCATCTGTAGCAGAACAGCCAATTGGACAAAATTCTAAAACTAATCAATAAAATACACCAAAAAAACCCCATAGAATATTGTTTTGTTTTTGCAGCCTCTCATATAAAATGTTCATTTGTGTAACCAACTTTGCTTTGTTAGGCTACCAACATTAGGCAACCAATAAAATATGCCCTTTTTAAATGAAAGACTGTGCCTAGATTACATTTATAGCTACAATTTTCATCTTAAAAGTATTTTGAGGCAGGAGTAGTATACCATGGATTAGTGAGGTCTCATTTCACTAGAGGAGATCTGTATGGTTTGTGATGGAATCAAATGGGAGAAGAAATTTGGGTGTTATCCACTATGCTATACAACCACAAACTAAACATTAACTTTACTATTGTCATTTCATTTGCGTGTACACTCTGTTTCAAATAATGTGTGTAATGAATTTTTAGCAGGTGTTTCTAAAGGTCATCTAAATTACCCAATTATTGACAATTGGAACATATGGCTGGTGGTGTGGTGTAGTGTAGTAGGTAACACTGCTGCCCTCCACACAGGGGACTAGGGTTTGATTCACAGCTTGGGAAAAAGCCAGGAATCCTTGGGCAAGACTCCTAATGCTACATTACATCTGTTCTGTGATTAGACTGTATGTTCTAGATAAGAGCTACTGTCAGAGACAGTAAATGTCATGTGGGTTAAACTTCCTTTTAAAAATAATGTTTAATTAACAGCCTAACATGGGATGAACAAAAAAAAACTTTCAATGAATCAATCAAAGTTAGGAAACAAAAAAAATATAATGCATCATGTTACCTTGATATTTTGAGTTGTCTAAGTAGTTTTTACAGCATTGACAGAGTATGTCCTCACATTTATGGCATGTAAAAGTCGATTATCTACAACAGTGGTCCCCAAACCCCAGACCCACGGCCCAGTACCAGTCCGCGGGCTGCACAGAAAAAATAAACGTGGATGTTACCCGTGTTCTGTTGTCGGCTCGTTGTTATGAAAATGCTGTTAATAAAGCTGTGAGTACACACT
>JBBIGB010000001.1:14134622-14157809 GCA_037577075.1 Alestopetersius hilgendorfi | reverse complement strand
TTGTTATGAAAATGCTGTTAATAAAGCTGCGAGTACACACTGGATTTACGTTTATTATTATATTTTAAAAATATCCCTATTTTTATGCGTATCATTTATTTGTTTAATGTACGTATATTTATCTGCCACTCCTTAAAGGCCGGGCCGTGAAAATAGTTTCTGATGTTAAACCGGTCCGTGACGAAATAAAGGTTGGGGATCACTGTTCTACAAGATCAAAGAGACTCTTTCCACAAAAAAGAGTTTATTATACTGTGATTTAATATGTTGAAGTTTTACAAATACACTGAACTGAATTCATGCTCCTATTTCTTTGTGTGCTGTGTGATTTGAATGATAAGTGGATACCCTTAACATCCCAATACTTCGATTATGAGCTGGAGAGTGCTCGTGAAAGAACACTTGAAAATGAATGTTAAAGACACTGAATATTCAAAAGCAGATTGTTTTTAATCAGTTGTTGGGCTTGGTTAGGGATTGTATGCAAAAGACATGCAAATGCACAATAAACTAAAGACCACTCGACCTTGCATTGAATAAATGCAGCTTGTACATTTGATAGCCACAGTAGTCCTTTTTGTTGTAGTATGATATCTTAACGGTGGCCCGGTCAGGAGCAATTTAAAGTAATGGGCTCAGGAGTGCGTGAAACTCACAGAGGTGTTCGGTTCACTTTTAATTTCTTATGGCTGAAATGGCAAGGAGAATTAGCGCAGAAATGGTCCCCGAATCAGCTTTTCCCACTCTTTATCAAGTGCAATCCTTAGATCATCAGACCATTAATCTATTTGGATTCATTCATTGTTCAGTGAGGCCTATCGACAAATCGTGTCCAGTAGCCCTGTTTCTTCATCGCTTGTTTTTAAAGCTTCTAGAAAATGATTACACTTCTCAAAACTGCAAGTTTCTAATAAACGTGTAATTATTCTCAAAGGCTACAAACCTGAGGCAGACATAATCATGGAAAATGAGCTGCAGAGAGAGCGAGCGGGTCTCTTGATGAGGCGAGTGCCCATTTGCATGAATCCTTTCTAAATCATGTTTTTATGATAATGAACCAGAATGGTCTCATAACAATGTCGTATGGTGGTTCAGTACGCCTTCAAACTCACCAAAGAGATGAAGCCAAGGAAGACCGCAACATGCTCATATCTATGGGAAAAAAATGAACGAAAAAAAAACTAAACGAGGCAAATCTTGTAGACCTGCCTCAAAGGCAAAGTCATTAGTGTAGCTTGGCCTGATTGTTTTCACCGATTTTCTGTCTGGAAGAGGACTAAATTGATGTCTTAGCCCTTCAGCTCGTGCCTGGCTATTAATTTCAGCGAGCAGGTCTGGCCTGATGGCCCAAAGAGAAGGAGAGCTGATTAAACGAGATAACTGTTAATGGGGATAGATTCCTCCATAGTGGGCCTCTGGAGCAGTGCATGTCCTCCATAACCATCGGCCTGTAATGGCCTGTGACTCTTATTGACTATTATTAATGGGCAATCGGCCTTGGAAAGAGGCATACCACCTCTGTGTATTGTGAGTTGTGGGCTAAAACAGGGTCAAGACTCGAACGACTTGCCATTCCAGCCTCCTGCTTAAGTTAAAACTTCTGGCTTCATCCATCATTGAGTGAACGCATGCTAAGACGTTAAATGTGAACCAAATGTCAGCTAAGGTTATATTAAGCATGGCGGATGCCTCGTGCAAAAAAAGGCACTGATTGTCAGCGTAAGGCTAAGGAAATCAAAGGAATATGGATTTCTTTGGGACCATAACGAAACGCCAGTCCTCTTGGATTTCAAAGCCCATCTATCCACTCAAAAAGGTTCCCAAATGCCCTTTGCTCGGGTTGATACAATGTTGCGTCTGCTCCGCGCGGGATAAATTAAGCATGTGAAAGTTTTAGTGAAATCCCCATTTTCCAGCTAATCAAATCTCGCCTAATCAAATTAGGAGCCATAATTCCCGAGGATGCGTGGCACAAAAGTGCATTATTCCTGCCTTGGGAGCTGAAAGAGGGAAATCAGCGTGATGCCATTCCCCTCTGCTTCAGTGGCCCTGAATTGAATCGCTCTTCCGACTGACCCGGGACTAAGAAGCAGGGTCGGGGTAAACTTTGGCAGTGTTTAGGTTCCCAGCTCATTAAAGAGCTGCCTCAGAGGCCTCCTCCTGAGACCGCTCAGCCGTTCATTAACGAGCCACTTGTGTAATTTTCCCTGGACATCTGTGACGAACAGGCTCTTTTCCAATGCCACATACACACAAAAAAAGCACCACTCACAATGAGGCGCATTTTCCCCCCCTGCCCGCCGGGCTGAGGAACGACATTAACTGGATTATTTGTGACAAAGTTGAAAAATCAGAATCTTCTCATTAACATTTGCAGCCCTTAGAGTGCATATATATAAAACAAAAAACTGATGGCAAATGGGTTGTTGGCAATCTTTACCCTCAACACATTTTGTGTGCACCTCTGGAATATTTTGTGAGAAGTTCTTTTGTTGTAGCTGACCGGAGCAATGGTATATTCAGTGTGGAATCTGCTAACTTACTGGGTAATCAGTGTTTTGCAGCAGGCCCTTGTGACAATCTTGGCGCCTCGAATGAATGTGGGTATAAACGTAAGAAGTGGCCTGGCCTGATGTTTTGCTCGCTCCTTTGCACATCACCCTTCTTCTTGGCTCCAATATGTGTGACAGCTAATGAATATAGCCCTTTAGATGTCTGGAATTGTTCCTTTCCATTCATTGCCCCCAGTGTTAACAGCCCTTTATACGGATTCTTAACACCTATTGCATAGTCTCTCAAGGTCACTCTGCTGGCTCGGAGAGATGGAGAAGGAAAAGAAAAAAAACCTGAGAGCCTCAATCCCTATTCATTTGTCACATTTGCATGCATGCCTCTATACTCCATCAGACAAAGAGCATGGTAGCTTAGTCATTGCCCCCTACCAATTACAAATGAGTCCATTAAGCTGTCTGCATCGGGCCCAGCCTCTTCATGGTAATGGCTTGTGAGATTTCCATCATAATCACGCAGCTCCCATTGCAGCCATGAGTGCCGGTGAGGAGGTGCTTTTTCAGATTTTAGGTTCTCAGAAAGATATCATAAGAGACTTGAGGCTCACAAAAAGCAGAAATTATCTGTCGTAAATCCTTTTATTGTCCTGTTGTCCTGGTTGCATCTTCACCTTGCGACAAGTAAATCACAACATATCCGCTTAGGGTTTGACCGTCAATTACGGAACCTAAATGGGACCGAAATGGAAGATGAACTACTGTTATTGAAAGCAAGCTGTGATGAAGCTCTTTTTGTTTAACCCTCACCTTTGCATCAGAAGCCTTTTAACCTGGTACCTGGTACCTCTCCCTTCTCTTTGGCGTACAGGGACGGCCCATCTTTCCTTTCCCCACCACAGGAGTTAAAGTGCTATTGCTTGATCTCTCTATATTTCACATCCCAGCACACTCCCCAAGCAGTAGCCCTATATGCTGAGAATGATTGCAGCGATCACCTTGAGGACATCTAGACCAGCGCTAATGCAGTGCCCTAGCCCGCGGAGAGCATGAAGAAAGATGATGGGACTTGGGAGGTATTAATCACTAGGACAGTGAGAGGCTCAGCCTCGAGCCACCAAGGGCTCTGGATAAGCTCATGAAATTGCACTGCCCTCCGCAGGGTCCTCATGTCTCACCGTTTTATGGCAGCCGAATCCCGAGGGAGGCCGCTAGCCTCTAAACCCGTGCCGTCAGAAATGATCTATGGCCATCATTAACAGAAAATATCACTTCAGTCGACCCATGATCTTGCTCCGCTAAGGGTCATATTATCTGCGAAGAACAAATTACGGTCCCTCCAAGTACATTCAAATAGCCGTCGAAAGGGAAAAAAAGGAAAAAACAGTAGCGCAGAGACGGTGATATGTCATCTCTGACAGTGGCCTCTGGTGCAATGGCGATGAAAACACACGGGAGAAATCATGAGTTGACAGGGTGGTAAGGTTCTCTTGTACCCTCTGTCAGCCGGCAGCAAACACACTCGGTGAACTGAAGCCTGCAGACTCCCACACACACTCCCACACACACCACAAAGGAATAATTGGTTTAAAGAGAAGGGGCAAATTGATGACAGCTCTCATTCGAAATCTCAGCAGGGTCATCTTACTAATGATTGTTTATCAAGCATCCAAACGTTTAAGTGAAATGATTAAAGGGGCCATACCTTGGAACATCACAATTTTCTTGCTTTTTTTTTTAATCAAAAGTGTTAAACAGGGCATGTAAACACTGTAGGAGTTTCAGAGCATACGCAGTCCATACAGTCCCTGTGTGGTAATTAAGTAGCAAAAACAGCCCATTTTGAATTGACTGGTAACATGGTGCCACGAAAACCATAATTTTTCCTATACACATATTCAACTAACCAATTTATAGTGACTGTTTCACATCAGAAAGCTTTTTAAATGAGGCACAATACAGGGTGGCCAATCAAAACATTGCTAATTTACATATATCAGTTTTAAAGCCATAGGAACAAAGACAAAGTGAGGCTGAAAGAATTATAAAAAGACATACATGTCATAAGTGGAGCTGCAGGACATGGTCCCTTTAAATAAATTAGTAATACACGCCGCTTTGGTGTCCTTTCTAGTACGTATATGTCTTCATCTGCAGTTGTGGTTAATAGTCTACGTGACAAATGAACTGTGAACAACCTCAACCTGCCTGTCAGGGGGATTCATTTCAGCCTTCAATTGAATGTGCAATTAAAAGGCGCGGTGCTTTTGGTTAACGCCTCTCGACGATGAATCCGATCTATAACCATAAAAAAGCTGCCAATGAATGGGATCCATTATCATGCGCCATTTACCGTAATATAGCGGGCTGAAATTTCCATACATGAGACAACACAACACAACGCCACACAACACAAGCTCCTTCACAAATTGATTCTGCATCTCGCCTGTGGATTAGATTTTTTGGGGGGAAGTGAGGAGGGGGTAGAAGTGCTCGCGAGCTCTGCTGCCCAATATCAATTTCAAGGTCCATTTACTGCCTCATCCACGCGTCCCCCGCCGTGGCGAGCAGACGGCGGCGCCCTGACTGTGCGCATATGGCGCAGGGCTGTGGTTCCGCAGGAGCTGGTAATGACGGTGGCGGCCATGCGCGTGCCAGAACCAGGGCCTCCGCCGGAGCGCCGTAATTGACAGGCGCGCACATCCCCACCGTGCTCGAGAGCCTTGCGGCCCCTGCTCTCCGGCTCCCCCTCATTCACGCGCACCGACACACGGCTCAGCAGGGGCAGGGCCATCCAATTTACAGCTCCGTCCAGAGCCGCCCCCGGGAGCCGTCTCCAGCCTGGCCGGCCGAGCCTAATGATGAGCCTCTCCAGCAGCTCATGCATTATGGACGGGAGGAGTGAGAGACAGACGGGAAATCACTGCCAACGCCCCTCCCGCTTCTCATGGCCGGAAAGAAATGCTTTTGGGCCGCCATTACAGTGCAGCTCTCCATAACGCGCCAAAAACATTGATATCGAGAATCTCTTAGACTGCTGCTATGATGCTACACATTTGATTTACATCAAAGTGCTTATAGGAAAGTCCCTTTTTTGACCAATAAAACCAAAACTAACATTTTAAAATCTGAGCTCTGGGTAGCCATTGCGCATGCGTAATTTGTGTACTCTCAAGATTGGCTCTATTTTACGGAAGAGCAGGATTCCCAGCTGATCACTTCAGCAATGCTTCACTGCAATTACAAGGCCTCTCAGGTTGAAACTAAGAAGTCTTTCTAGTTTTTACGAATTTTGACCCACCAGCTGGGGAACTTTGTGAGTGTGTGTGTGTTTTGTGGGCTCTTTTATGAATTGTTATTTATGCATTATGTGGTTTGTTACTGTGGAAAACCATCCTTGGAATTGTGTTGTATAATTGCCTGATGCCTTAGACACATAGTTGAATAATGAATTACATTTCCATTCAATTTATATTCTGTAAAAATGTAAACGATGTGAAGCATGTTTTCTTTCTTTTTCACTGCATGAGAGTAGCCCGCAGTAACTTGTCAAATTCAGTGAACATAATGTTGGCATTGATTGATAGACTAGAACTCGCACATTCGACAACTTTCGGATATCAGCAACTTTTTCGACTTTAGCTATCAGCCATAACTGAGAAATGCTTCCTGATGAATTGCACCATGCTTTTGTCATCACCAGCGACACTTGTGGGTTAAAGTGAAGCGTAGAAAAGAAAAACAACTTGCGTTGGCCTTGTTTCCTATTGCTTGGAGCCTATAAGGACATTAAACTCTCTCAGCCAAAATAATTTCCCGTCAATCTGCGAAGGCAGACGCTTCACAATCAGGAATGCATTAGAAATTCTGTCAATATGTGTGTTGGCGTAGGCCTTGATTGCTACCCTGGAGCTTCTCGCCGAAGAGGGTCTCTGCCTGGTGAGATTGCGCCTCTCCGCTCGGCTCCTGCATGCTTATGAGAGAGCAGACCACTGCTGGCCCACCGCTGAGGATGCCTTGGCACGCAGTTGCGGTGAAACAAATTGTGTGCTGTGATAGCTCTGCGTGAGGCTTGGCTTCGCCAGCGTCCTTGGGATGCTTACCATCTGTCAATTCTATAGCTGTGCTCGGATGCATTGCATCAGAAGAAAGAGACTCAGCACTTGGCATTGCACGTCACTGCTGAATTAAACAGTTAACATGGGATTTCAGAAAGATACAGCTCATTGTGATAGAACTAAAGAAGATAAAGAGGACAGAACAAGTAGAAATGTTCTTTTTTCCCCTACATACTAGACAACAAATGTTTTCCAAACTCATCCTCCCACAGTGACAATGTGTTGGTGAGACCTTGTCTGTTTTGACAAGCTTCAATTTGAGAATCAGGAAACGTGTATTTAACCTCTGGCACAACATCCAGCACATAATTAACCCCATCCCCGGAACTCGTGTAATCAATTCCGAATGGAAAGGAAAATGGTAAGATTCATTCTGGCTGAGAGAAAGGCTGAAGGTGGCGGTCAGCCTTGTGGCCCTGGGAATTCCACATCAACTCTGATGGTCATCTGTATCAGCAGGGTCTGACTCACTCACAATCCCTTTGATGATTCTGCTTCTCAATACGCAATTAACCCTGATCTCTATTTATTTGGCCCCCAGAGGCTGGCAGTCCCGCAGCGGCCGGGGCAAGAAGCAACGAAGGGTCGTCCGTCAACTCTGTGGCAGATGGCACGGGCTGCTTACACCCAGTGGAGTGGAAAGGGAGGGTTTAGAAACTCACGCTGTTCAGCAAGGAAGCAAGAGATGAGGTCAGCTGAAAGCACCAATGAAAATATATATTTTGTGTTCATTTTGTGTTCATTGATACTGTGGCTCTGAATTTACACACACACACAAACTATTATTGTCGCATTTTACTTGGAGTAACAAATTAAAAAATGTGTCAAACTTTTAATAACATTTGTGTTTGAAAGTAGAAGTAGAAGAAGCAGGAGAGGGAAGTGGGAGATATTTTATCAGTATTGTGCAATCTTGCTGTAGATTTTTGTGCACAATTTCCATTTATTTGGGAAAAAATGAGCCAAAATTAATCAAAATGTCAAAGGTCTGCACACTACTGTACTACTAAGCCTAAGTTTTTAATTTTAGCACCTCACTCGAGATGAGCATCTAAAAACAGTCCATCAAGCTCAAACCACCCTACAGGAGAAAATACACACCTAACAAACAACATGTCACACATGATATCTCAGGCTAGATCCATTACAGGACTGGATAAGCATGCTTTTTTTCTTCTGATATCAAATCTTCAGCCGAGTGCCGATATCTACAGAAAAAAAGCCATCTAAATACAAATATAATTCATAGGGTGACATCATTAACTGTGCACTTACACATTTACACATATGTAGTACAGTACGGGTCTGTATTAAATCTTTCGTTCTGTCTTGTTCTTGTGTTGCACCAGGGTTCTGAAGGCTTGTGTGTGTATATAGTTGACAATGACAATATAAACTTACTTGGCTTCTTGTAGAACTGTCTTGGTTTTAGAGCACTAGGGGTTGGGTGTGTGGGGTCACCTTGGCTAGTTTAAGAAATATTAATTAAAAATTTAGTTTGCATGCTTGTGATGTCATAAAGGTTTGCAATAGAGCACTGCAAGAGCACACACACACATGCTGAAGGCCTGAAGGATTGCCCATAACAAGCCATTATCTCCCTCTTCTCACGCTTTTAGAAAACACCCCGAGATGGAATTTTGTAAATGGTTTGTGACAGGTGAGATTCGCCACGGTGTTTACCACACTGAACATGTCAGTCTGTAACACAGTCTTCTGGCTTCTCCCCGGTAGTGATGATGTCCATCGCTGACAGCTTACTTGACATTTACGCACTGCGACTCGCGTTGGCTAATGGCTGTGCCTGCTCTTCCCCCGGGGGGGCCCGGGCGAGCCGATAACCAGCCTGTCAGGGCGGCTTCAGCGCGAAGATAAATTCCACGCCGCGTGAGAAATTAGGCGCTCGATGGCGGAATATGGAGTCTGACATGAGCTGCAGGCCGGCTGGGTGACAGGTGATTTTTTTGTGAGGCGCTGCGCACTAAATGGAAGTCGCCACCGCGGCTGATTAGGTCTAACCGGGGCGGTCTCGAACCAGCGCCTTCCTTCATTTCACCTCTCTCCAAGGAGCAGACATCACAGCAGATCAGCGGAGGCTCGCTCTGGTTAGCCTGTCAGCCGAGGCTGAAGGAACGTGGTGGGAGGAAGCAGGCGGTGGGAGGAAGCAGGCGGTGGGAGGAAAGTGCCTACGATAACACAGATGCTCAAGCTGCTCGCAGAAGAGAGAGAGGGCAAATTAGGCCCACACGAGCTGCTAATACATTCAGTCAGACTGCAGAAAAGCAGCACGCCAGCTGGTTGTCAGCAGCAAGTCTACATATATATATATATACATAACCAAAAGGTGATTCTCCATACATCTCAATGTCACACGTGATTACAGAGGTGGGGGATAATTCCAGAATCTAATCTTTTAGATTATGGATTACCCAATTACAACTGTAATCAGTAATCAGGGGGATTAAGCCTCACTGGTGGATTCTGACGGAAACCGAAATTCCTGCCTTCTATTAAAACGTGACACGCTGAAGTGTGAAATGAACTACTGGCTGTACTTCTGCCAGACACCGTGAAATCCTTCCCACTAACTCATGCCTGTCAGCAGGTCCTTATGCCTTCCTTTGCGTGTTATCTCCTGCAAGGGGGAGACGTGTTGCAGTCTGTACTGCATGTAATCCTACAAGGATTTCATTCTCTATAGTTCCTTTAATCGGATTACAGTCTGTTGTATTTTGTTTTTAAACAAATCAAGTATACGTGCATTCCAAGTACCCTAGCATGGTCAACTGTTGGCCAGGGATGTTTTTTAAAAATCTATAAATTGGGACAAAATGATTGATAAATTGGAATAAATATTGATATTTTTAATGTTCACAGCTATTTTACAGTAACATTCAGTAAAACTAAGGACCGTTTCCATGTGTGTAAGAGGGGGGAGGGCCTTTTTTAAAGAAAATTTAAGGAAAAAAAGATCAATTCCAGTTATGACCTCCATGGCCCTTAATGAAAATTAATGTTAAACTGAAACGTGATCCCAGGCCTAATCAGCTGCGTCAACCCCTGCAACTGACCTAGCCGTGCTTTGCCCATAAATGTATTTTTTTTGTAGCAATTTTCTCACGTCGTATAAGCTTTACAAGATGCTGACTAACATTTCAATCTAACAAGAGTCTGCAGAGCACAAACTCCGCTTTGATCAGAGTTTGAAACTTTGTTTACAGCTTGCCTAGTATGATGCTACAACATAGCAGATCTTGGAAGCATCGCATTTTAAACAAGAAAACGTAATGTTACGGAGTTTAGGGAAATATAGATCACTACATTTCCTCTTTTGGTTAAATCTTTAAAAATCTGTAAAATCTGTCCCGTTGCTGGAAGAACGCTCTGTGGACAGAAGAAAGAGCAGTAATGCAATGAAGCAAGTATACCGTTAACTCATACACCAGCATGATGAAAACTATCAGAATGGAAGAACTAGGAACATGTATGTTACCAAACTGACAGCGCCTTAAGCAGAATAGAAGCCTATAAACAAGCTCAGAAAACGGGAGCTATTTCTGCTTTCCAGTCCTAGTTACCAATCATTAGTATGGGCAACAGGGAACCAGATCTGGGGTCGACACTTCTTTTCCTCTCAATTGAGGCCCAGATGGTGCTCATTAAATATGGCATATCCATCCATTTACTGGCTGAGTGACCATTCAAAGCAGACAAGCCCATTAGAGGATAAAAATCAGTTTTTAAAAAAAAAATCCTGTAAGTGATAACCTTCATGATGAGCTCAAGACAAATCAATAGTAATCATAATTACAGTATATACCCATAATATCGATCAGCTATGCCCGTCCCTGCGGCTTCTTCAAATTTCAAAAGCAAGTCTGTATTCCCCTGTGCACCGCCTCGACAACCTGGACACCAAAAGTGACACCTGTTACTCATTTTCTTCATTAATTATTCAGTATTAATAACCATGGACTCAAATACCACGTGTCCAGCCCTCATCCAGTAGTTCCTGTTTTGGCTCGGTGGAACACCTTGGCTGACAGCTCTTTGTCTATTGGTGTCCGTTTACTCATAGATCTCATTTGCTGGGACATAAGTCTGTAATTGGATATGAGGCTTTGTGATCAGATGTTCTCCTGGAGAAGCTGATTCCACTCTTTCTGACCTCCCTAATCTGCTCAGCTGAACTCGGGTCAAGCAGGGTTAATGGGCTCCTCTCCCTGCCCGCCACTCCTGGGTCAGCAAACAGGCGGCATATGGTTCGCATACAACTGCAGACGCACGTTGTGAGCTGCCCTCACAATGACACAGATTACACGTTCCAGTATGTACCACAAACATGACGTATTGATAAACTAATTAAGCCCTGTGTGCTTAACCACAAGCGAACATGAGAGACTGTTTTTTTTGGGGGGGTAGGGAGGATGGTGGGGGGGTTCTGCTTATACAAATGGATATCAGGTGACTCCACTGCTGATAAAAATCGTTACTCTGACTGTAATCACTCCAATTTACCGGAAGGTTGATTTTCTTTTCCTCCTTTGGGAAACAGCTAATAAAACATGATCTTTCAGCACAAAGTCTCAGTAAACATTATCACTGCCATTCCCTAGTCAAGCCCAGATAATGAGTTTCTGATCCTTTTAGAACTGCCCATTTCACCATGGCCTCATTCCAGTGCAACTACATTAACGTGTCTCTAGTTCATCAGATCCTTGCAGACATCACTTATTAGGGTTTTGGCTAATTAAATAGGGTTGCATGACAGGGCCTATGCCAGAAATAATTAGAAGCGTCAGAGGGTGGACAAAACAATAGAAAAACCCAAACGGCGGTTAATAGAATATTTACTGAATGTGTCAAGTAAATATGGTTCAAATCTCATGCAGATTTATCCAAAGGAACCACATAGAGCTACATTTACAGCAAACCACCATCATTGTTAAGTGAAGCAGGTAAACCCTCCTTTTAGTCTCTTAAGTTTAGTTTTACTTACTTTTTGCCACTATAAAAGTAGGGTAAAATAGTGACATAAGTAGCTAGGTCATGATGATTCAGTGGTGGGCAATCACCCCCACTAAATGACCCCCTGATGGCAGGCCTGTTGCGCAAAATGAAGAAGGTATGATACAATGATTAAACTGCCTGATATAGCAACTACAACGTGTCTGGCGGAATATTAAAAACAATTTAAACCACCTGGTGACACGATTAAATATTAGTCATGTTCATTTCACTGACATCATTGTGCTTGTTAGATCACATAACTGTAGTGATTTATCAGAACAGTCATCCCGACGTGTCTGAAACTGGTTCAGTGGAGTCACAGCACAGAATAAAAATGTGATATTTATTAGCGGGCTCATTTGCATACTCACTGCTTTCTGTGTTATCAGTATAGCAAAGGCCAATACTGCCATAACGATTAACAAAAGATATATTGTGCCGCCCGAATATTCAAACCAAATAGTTCATCTGATTTCGTTTTCAAGTGCGTTTTGCTCCAAGTGCTGACAGCTTTGCAATCAATATAGTTTTGCCAGCAGTGTGCTAACCATCTCATAGAAAACACTTGCCTCTACCTGAATTGTTAATCTATTTGACAGACAGCTACATTATAATGGTATGAAGCAAAGATGATTACTTTCCTGCCCCATCCAACATGATGCTAATGACTTCCTGACACAGAGATTTATGCCACATAGACACCGCTGCTACCGCATTCTTCAGGGACCAGTCTAACGTTTTATTTCCTCAAAACCTTTCACCCTCTATTTTCCCGTTTTCCCCTCAAAATGCCTTGGTGTTTTTCATTTTATATGAATGCTTGTGAAGTAAGATACCCAGCAAAACAGGCTCTCACAGACTTCTATAAAGCAAAGCACTGCGTCTAGTTTCAGGTTCAAATCGGTCTTGTACGACCGCATGCATAAAAACGTCTGCGGGTTATTGTGTGACTTATGATGTCTTCATAGCTAATCTTCTGGCGGTACAACCTTCGGTTACCTCTGTTAATGCGCCTGAGAGAGAGGATGTGGTGTAGATATGTATCACTGCCCACGAGCTTGGAGCAGTAAAATAGTCCCAGGCGAACTGTAAGCCTGCATGCGTTCTGCTCTCTATCAGCTCTTAGCATAAAATGGAAATAACAGCATAACTGCCGGAGAACGCTGTGTTGACGCATTAGTGGTGTATTAAAGTATCTGAAAGCAATTCGCCTGCCTTGTTGTTCACTCCGTGGAAATCTATGGCAGGTATTTTTTTGGGTTATATCTAACTTCAGAGCCACGTATTATTCTAAAAAGGTTTTAAAACTCTGAAAATTTGTGTTTTTGAGGAACTGTACCTAGAACTTGTTTGAGATTTCAGTGCACGTTACTTGTGTCATGTGCATAATGGATAAGATCCTCTGCAGGGTAGTTCTCTGAAATCTGAGGAAAGTCTGAAAACTGGTTGTTTTTGAGGGAAAAAAAATAGAAAGTATGTGTGGGCTGTGTGTGGAGCTGAACCACTGTTAGCCCCACCTTCTCCTCAGGCTAGCCTACATCCCCCACACCCTGAGGCTGAGGAGGGAACTTTCTTTCGTTCTTTCTTTTCAGAGCCAAGACAAACTTTCACGACAGGCCTTTGAAAGTAAACGTGATTAAAAACGGGGCTAATCCTCTGCTAAGCAGCCGTGCCCAGCCCGTGTCTCCCTTCGTGCCCATCCACGAAGGAAATTTGTAGGCGATTAATTACATCCCTCAGCTCAGCAGCCATTAGCCCGAGACCAGCCCGCCAGGCCTCTCGCAGCAGCAGGAGCAGGAGCCGCAGCAGAGGGGCGCAGAGCCGGCCTCCATAAAGCCCCTGCCTCCCTCTCTGCCCTCCACAACTATCATCTCCCCTTTTTATCGCCATTCATTTTCCCGCCGGCAATATGATGCCGCCATTATGCCTGACTGATGTGGGGAGTCAGAGCAATTTCCTGAGACACTTAAACGCCAGGTCGCATGGGGGCTTGTAACATGAGAAAGAGAGAGGGAGTGAGGGAGAGAGAGAGAGAGGGAGGGAGAGAGAGAGAGAGAGACGGAGAGAGAGACGGAGAGGAAAGAAAGACAGAGAGGGGAAAAGAGAGAGCGAGACAGCCATTCAGAGGTCTCTATTCTTAAATGAATGCCGACCCAGATGTTAAGTCAATGGCTCAGCCTAAAGAGGAAAAAATTATTTTTTTTTCTTTTTTCTCTTCCACAAAGACTTTATGAGTATTTCGAAGGGCAGTGTGTTTCGAAATGGCTCCAGTGAATGTTGTCGCTGAAAAAGCTCCCGTAACATTATTATCTTTCATTCATGACCTCCATAACCACCTCGTGAAGAAGAAACATCAGGGTTGAACATGCAGATGAACTCCACGCCGTGTATAGATGTGCTGGAAGCCATTAGCAGCAAGTCTCTCCCCCCACCCCCTTTTTTTCCGACTCCCGCTACGTTATGAGCCTTTATGCACCCCCCTTTTCGCGTAGATAATGATGACTTTGTTATCCCTGCGGTCCTGTGAGGCCCTTTTCTCCCCCTCTCTCTCTCTCCCCCCCTTTTCAGCTAGAAATGTCAGGCCAGACAGGCAATTACAGGAGTCAGATTACTCCTTCTTCTTCTCTATCGTGCGGATCTGCGAGGCCTCGGCACGGCGAGGAGCCAAAGGTAATATCCCCCCCGGGTCGGAGCCAAGGCCGTGCACCAGCTATTAAAGGCCTGACCAGTTTCGTCCGGCTGGACGTTTTGAGTGACAAGCGGTCGATAGGCTCCGCTCTCCTGGGCTCGTCTCAGCTGTCAGCAGCGCTGAGGCCTGAAAAGGCCTCAAAAGGCTTCACGTTAGTGGGGCAGTGCGTGGTTTTGGACTCGGCATCAGTGTCTCCTGTCCTGTTGTGTAACACTCAGAGGGCATGAACCGCGTTTAATAAGACAGTAGTAGGAGAAACAGACAAAAAGACCAACAATTCACCGACTGCCATCTTTTCTTGTTCGCTTGCCTTGTTAAGTTTGATTTTTTTCTTTGGGTAAATGTAAATATTACATCCTGAACAAATTAAATGTTACTCCTGTTACCTCACACTAGTGGAACAGCTCCATAAACTGGGCCTGGTTCTCACTTCCTAGCAGGGTTCACTCTTGCCCTCACAATTTTGAGCACTAGAGTAGGCAATAATATTACAATGCTAAGTGGGTAACATGGATTTCCTAGCAGTAGTTTGCTAACTTGTAGATGCACTGGATTGACAGTAGAGATTGAACACTGTTCATACATACCTGTCAAACATGAGTTGGATAAATGAGACTGTTTTTTGTTGGGTTTGTTCTCTAGCAGACAGAGATGGGTGTGATTAATATGCCCTCTGAGCATTACACACTTGGACAGGAGACTCCTATGCCAAATCTACACACTGCCCCAGTAACATGCACAACAGGGACCAGTGTTATTTGTGTGGAGCACAGCAGATTTGGACGCAGAAACAAGGACGACTACGCAAAATACACTCAAAGGACTCTTCCTCAGATGGCTGGTGCCCGAACTGAACACGGAAATTACTTACTGTTTGAGGGGCCTGGCATTAAACCACCGCATAGTCTCTTTTTGTTGTTTTAAAGGGAACAGCAGCCGTGAAAATACAAATGTCGTACAAAGCTCAAGCACACCATCTGCTGTACAGATGAAGCCATGCAGACTGATCAGCCATGACATTAAAAACACCTGCCACTACATGAATTTTGGACAACGCCATGCTTCCAACTTTGTGGACACAGTTTGAGGAAGAACTTTTTCTAGTCCAGCATGACTGTGCCCCAGTGCACAAAGCAGAGTCTAAACAGACATGGCTGGATGAGCTCGGTGTTGACTGGCTCGCACAGCCCTGACCTCAGCCCCATCCAACACCTTTGGAATGAACTAGAACGGAGATTGTGAGCCAGCCCTTCTCGTTTAACATCTCATAAATGCTCACAGTCACTTACCTATTCTAACACAGTTGTAAAATCATAAAAACCCAAATATGCCACAGAAAAAGGAAAACTGCTCCACTGCTCCGCTCGTTACTGTGTATTCCTCCGCCACGTGCAACCAAACTAGCTCACGTTGTCCGTAAATAGGAGGCCAACGGTGTAAGCCGAGTGGGAGTGGGAGCGTCGTAAACTCGAAACGTCGAGACAGTTGTAAACAGAGGTCCCCCTGTGTTGGTTTTCCATAACTGCAAGACTACATAGTGAGATTGTCACAGTTTGTTGTTGGCACAGGCTTTTAGAACCATATATCTTAAGACGCTGACAAGAGTGTTGTATGTCGTGCATCACTGCTGTACATTTTTGTATGTATTAATTTGCTTGGTAGCTCATGCTTCCTTTTACTTCATGAGTAAAATGCGGGTGTTGGTCGGTACAGCGCAACATTATTCCCCTACCGTAATGGTATTCCTTTCCAAGTGTTCTGAAAGACACGGAGAGCGGAGCTTGGCAGGGCTGTGCTGATGAGAACACTCAGAGCCACAGGCAGCAAATCAGTAAAAGGAATGACGACAAGGAGAGGTTCAGTGACTCAGGAATCATAATGGAGAGTAATAATAGAGCTCTGGACATGGTCACACGTCTTCCGTTATGCCCCCGCTGCAGCTCTTAACACGTCTCCATCAGAGAATGAGTTACTGCATGCCAGCGATCACATGAAAGCAGGACTGTAACAGCTGGTGTATCATTTCACAGTGCTTTGAACAAGAAATTGCAGGGGTGATCATTATTCTTGGAAAGATGATTACAGGTCCAACAATAGATGCGCACACGTACACCTGGAGTGCCCAGGCATATGGGGTAGAATGAACAGGTGTCTGCATAGCGTTTATCACTTCATAAGTTGGGGTAAAATGGAATGTGTGTCATGAACTTTTATGTGAAATGCCACCTACTCAAACAAGAGCTAAAATATGAAATCATGAGTAAATTACATTACTCACTATGTTAATCCTCACAGGTACAAGGACAGGAACCGATTATATTAACCAAATAAATGTAGTAAGAAAGTACTGTTTGAAAGAGAAAGTCCCAGAGCTTTTTGTTTTGTACAGCATAATGACAACCACCATAAGGTCAGGTTGACACACTTTATTCCTAAAACATTGGCTGCACCATCCATAGCGGCACAAGATTGTATGTACACATTACAGATATATACACACACAATTCTCTAAATCTGATATAAAATATATAATCCGACAATGTACTTGTCCTCTTATTTGAACACATTAAATCGCTGTACAGGAATTCTGCAGCTACAGCCTATCTGCAAGTCCCAACCACACAAAGGTAAGAACAGATTCGGCATACTTCATCTGTACATCGTAGCAATAAAAAGGTCTTTCCACTTGGAGAAAATATTTCTCTAAAAGCAAGCTACAGCTAACTCACTCGTGTCAGTCCTTGTCTTGCAATTAAGACAATCAAATACAGGATAAATCATTTTCATTTCAGCAGGAAGGCAAATAACTTCAGGTATTTATAATATATAAAAGATTAAGAAATTACACATTTAAAAACGTACAATAAATAAGATCATATTCATATATATATATCTATATATATATATGCGCAGGCATTTCATGTAGACAAGATCTTAACCCAGACCAAAATTCAGGTCAATAAACAGAGTCCTGTTACACTAGTCCCTTTTGCTCCAGCTGTTTGAGATGGACACTTGGCAATGTTGGGCATCGCTGAGTGTCTAGACTGGTTGAAGGTGTGTGCTGTGGCCAGATCCAGAGTTCTGGCCTGCAGCGGCAGTGCAGCACGACATGTGCGGTGAATTGCTGCAGCCCGGCACTCTTACAGCATATTCATGATGAAGTTGTACATCTGATTCAGCACCACAAAGTGCACGGGCAGACATGAGCGGCGATCCTGCGTGGCAGGGTCACAGGTCAGCCAGGAGAGGGCATTGTACTGCTCCAGTACGAACCTGGACAGAAAACGAGAGAAGTGTTTGCAACAACTCAAACCAAACACTTTGTTATTCTCTACTTACAATAAATAATACTATAACTTAAAAATAAGACAATAATATCAAACAGATGAAAAAACAGACGCAGTATACCATGAGCCTACATTTTTCCAATGACTGCTTTCTTTTCTTGTTCACTTGACTTGTTACGGTTCCTTTCGTTAGCGAAACAGCTCCTTTAATCAGCCTGCCTCTTATTTCCCAGTTGGAGACAGTATGGTTAAATACAAGCAGGTCTCACTCTTGCCCTTGAAAATTTGAACACTTACTAGGATAGGGAATAATATTAACAATGCTAGTTGCAAGTAGCTAACTAGACCAACGCTGGTGGATATCTTAGCATTAGCTTGTTAATTTAATGCATCAAAATAAATGAGAGAACATTTTGTTCAGTCGAGAATGTACAAAATAAATAAATACCATATGTAACAAATGCCACTATTGTAATACATTGTAATACAAATGACCAAGAATATCCATTAAGTGAAGTTACTTTTGAAATGATATGAAAAGTTGAGGGGAAAAAAAGGGAAAGTTTTTCATCATTATGAAGGAATACCGTGTCTCCGTACACTGCAATGATCAATTCAACGAAATCTTCTATACCATGCTAAGCAAATGTATAATGAATAGAAATGGAAATAACACCCACCAATCTAATATTTACCAAGATCTGGTTAATTTAATTCCACTAGCTTAATTCAACAGTGTATTTGATGGGAAGCAACAGATCCCTTAAATTTCCTCATTTTGTTATTCATTCTGCTGTCCATAACAAATATACAAGTGATGATAAACAGGCAACATGAGACAAGTTATGGCCATGTAATACACAACTAGCAGATTTAGGTATCTAAAGAGACTTAAACTTCATTAAAGTAAGAGTTAATATGAGAGTATTATGGTACCTGAGGACATCTGAGGTGTGGTTGGAGTCCAAAGGATGGGAGTGTTTACTGTGCAGCAGCTCATCTGACTGTACTGAGGGGACATGCACGTGTAGAGAGGCCTGACAAAGACAGACAGATCACATTACACACATCCAACAGTGATCTAGATCCTTTTAGAACCAAGAATCTACAGAACAACCTGATAACACCACCCCCCGGTTTTCCGAGAGAAAACATGCTTTCTTGTGGACTAAATGGCATCAGAAGCAATAGTTTAGCCAATAATGCTAATGTTTCTCACACTGATTCAAGGTTAGTCGTAGCACATTAGAATTATTCAAATGATTCTGATGATTTCTAGCTTTCATTCATTGCTAGCAACAAGCAGCATGTATGATTTAACTTTTAATGTTTTAGAAAATGATCTCCCAATTAATTGGCAATATTTAAAACGTGTGTTTGAGCTCAATAATGCATATTTGAAACTCTTCTTTTTAGAGCTGCCCAACACATCATGAACATAGGTATACCACATTATTTGGAAATAATCACAACGCTTGACATTTTTACCAAAACTGATAAATGGTACAGTAAACCCTCGTCATTCACTGGGGTTATGTTCCAAGAGCATCCGTGAATTGTGAAAAACCACAAATTACGTGATGTAAAAAAAACAAACAAAAAAACCCCCCTAGTGTAAACTATATGCCCCCTCTTATAAAATTAGCCTGTAAAGGTAAACCCATATCCGTACTGTACAGTTTACACAGAACTCCCGCAGTGCTAGAACGTAAATATCGATGTTACCCCTGTATAGACTGTACTGTAAGCATGTTTTCTTTGGTATAAGCAGATAAATACAGTAATAAAGCCCTGTATTTTATTACTGTAAATTAAATTGAGAACAAAATAAAAAAAAAAAACACGCAGCTGAATACTTGAAGTGCAGCTGCCAGAGAGGTGTCACAGTACAGCAGCTAATCAGCAGCAAGGAGAAATAAAATGCTTTTTTATTTGATTTTATTACAAACCTCCTGCCTCTGAATACGGGGAAATTTCACCATCCCAAGATGTGCTCTTTTTCTTTTCTTGACAGTACCAAAAAATGTATGCAGCCATGTTTTATGGGGAAGTGTAGGTGTATTAGTATTAGTCTGACCTGTGTATTAGCAGGGGTTTACTGTATACTGTCAAAATTGTCAAGCAGTTCTTTAAAGTTCTCCATGTCAATGTATTTATATTTAATTAGAATGTTCTGAAGTCTGCATACATAAATATTGAATAAACAATAAGTCTTCTAATAAAAATGTTTCTGGGAAGTGTTTGTATGTTTAAAATATTGCAAAAGTTTCCTTTTGGTGTAGTCCAAAATATCAATCACGAACCCAGTGTAATGTATCTAATCATGGGCCGGGTGCCTAATATGACTCCTATTGATGACTATTATAATTGATTATGACAGCCCTAATCACGAGACGCTGAAGAGGACAGATGAGCTGTGCTCACCTTCAGAAAAAGGGGACACTGGTTCTGAGCCTGAGGGCAGGAGGACCAGAACCAATCGGGCAGTGGGCCTGCTTTAGCTGTTGACACAAAGTAGCCCAGCGCCATTGGTTGCTGCAGGATGTTGGGAGTTTCATCGTGAGATTCCATGCGGTCTGTGCTCTGGCCCTGTCAAGACACACCAAAACTGTTATTACATATTTATGCTAAACTTAATTATACAATAAGTTTGTTTATAATCCACAATACTATCAATTTGATCCATTTATTTCCTCAATCAGGAAAATACATAGTGATTGTATATGTATATTGATTGTATAGTCTATTTATTGATATAGTCTAAGTAAAGCATTGTACTTTGCTGCCGTCTCCTCCGTGGTGGTACTGTGAGCCAGGTGAGTGCACTGGGGAGGTGGTGGGAGAGTTAGGCAATATGTTAATGAGGTCAGGGTCCACATCATTCTCAGATACCAGCAGGTCCAGGAACCCATCCATCCCTCCCATAGCGTCTGATGCATCTGAGGAGACAGAAATAAGGCTGGGTCAGTTCATGGAAACCTTTCTTTACCTACCATGCCAAAGATGATGAAGCAGACAAAGGTAATTAGGAGGCGAACCATGAATGGGGTTGAAAGGCGTGTCGATGACTTGGACGACAGCAGAAGTGGGGAACACCAGAATGTGGGTGCAAGAGGTGTCCTGAGGGGTGTTGAGCTGAGATGTCTGCATGTTCAGAGTAGTGCTGCGGCCAAACACAGAGCCAGTGGACACAGAGTCTACACCAAGAAAAATAAAAAGCAGGATGTCACTTGGAATATTTAGAGGAAGTTGTTCTCTACCAAACACATGCATAATCTTGAAATGTCACTTCATATTCCTGTAGGGACCCAGTGAGGCACCTGTTTAAACTAATCCCAGTCCTAGGCTTACATGCTGTGCTGCACGCTAAACTGCTGGGATTTTGAGAGTTATATTCGGACTGGTAATCAGTCCTAGGCACCAAATTTAATAGTTCTGAAAGCATACAGAAGTTAACTGAGGCATACAGTAGTTAGAAGTTAGTACTGTAGAGCAGTGGTCCACAACCTTTATTTCATCACGGACCGGTTTAATATCAGAAACTATTTTCACGGCCCGGCCTTTAAGGAGTGGCAGATAAATGTACGTATACGTATTTATACAAATAAATGATACGCATAAAATGGGGATATTTTAAAAATAATTAAAAAAATATAATAATAAATGTAAATGCAATGTGTAAGCGCAGCTTTATTAACAGCATTTTCATACAAGTTTTTTTTCTGTGCAGCCCGCGGACCGGTACCGGGCCGTGGATCATGCGGTACCGGTCTGCGGGCTGGGGCCCGGGGGTTGGGGGCCACTGCTGTAGAGAGCTTAGGTATCAAGCAAGGTATCCTCACAAGTTTGCTAGCACATACCACTTAGTTTCCTGTGGGTGCGGTTTGCGTGCATCACCATTTAAAAAAAACGTCCAGCACATAATCCAAACTCATTTATATTTTGGGGGAAAAGAAGAAAGGGCCATAGACTGAACAACAACAGATTACTAATTCACCATGTAGACAAAACCAGACGATAGGCAGACATCTTGGCTTGTGAGACTAAGGTTTGTTACAAAATCTTTTGAACTGGTCAATATGTTTTAATGATTTCCTTAGTAAAAATAAGTTCACATGCATTACAGACATATGTTATCTGGTTAGAAGAAGATTCAACTCCTGGACAGAAAACAAAAGTAATCAATTTCAGCCCTGCAGGGCCTGAGAACAGCATATTGATTTGCTCATTCAAAACACCTGATTAAATTAATCTGTTAAATACCACAATTACCATGCATCTGAGTAGTAAAACCACCATGGCATACCAGACTACCCTTTTCAAAACAGACTCAATGAGCCCTGTTATTACTTTCCTTTGTCCAGATTAAAATTCTTTAGGTCCTACCTGGCATTATGACAAAAGATGCTTGAGGCTCTATGGCAACCAGACAGGCACTCAGGATGCTGGGGCTGTCAGACGCAGAGATGCCACACATTCTGCACATCTCTTTCAGCCGGCGGCTCAGAGACTGCAGGTTCCGTCTGCTCAGCAAGATGCTCCAATCTGATTTTGGGGAGAGAAGGAAGAAAGAGAAATAATTTAATACAAATAAAAATAACAGTCTGAAAGCTAAGCCCTGTGACGCAACACTGAAGTGTGTAATATACAGAATCCCTACCTTGTAACTCTCCATGACCTATCCTGCCAAGACGGCCAATAACGACTCTCCAAGGAAGTGAGGTCATCTGCACCAGCCCGAGACACCATTCCCACAGCTTCTGAAGTCCCAGTCGTCGGGCAGACCCTTTTCTTCTCCGAGCTCTGTGGGATTAAACAAAGGTCTTGAAGTCACACACTCACATGCAGGTCCATGAGACTAAATGCAGTCATCTCCATCTAGGACACACTGTGTCTTCAGGCACTAACCGGTTGGGCACATCTATGCTGATAATGCATGTCTCCAGCAGGTCTCCGTATTGGTCTGTGCAGGTGGCCAGGAGCCATCGCTGGTCGTGCGACAGACAATAGGCCACAAAGAGGACATTGTATTTTTGTGATGCTTCACCAAATGTTTCCCCCAGTTCTGTCTGCTTGTCTTTAATTGGGGCAAGGATGAATGGTGGCGTGTAGAGCCGTAGACACTCAGATCTCTGTACAACAGCAAAGTCAAACTGTCAGGTAAATAAAAACAATGATGTTTTTTCACCTTTAAATTAATGAAACAACTAAAACTGTGGATTGTTTGAATAGATAATAACACTAAATAGTATCCAGTTATTTTGCCTTGCTGGGCCAAAATGCGAAACACAGAAAGACAAGAAAGTACACAAATATTAGTGATGCTCCGATTGATCGGCCACCGATCATGATCGGCCGATATTGGCTAAAAATAGCGCTGATCAAAAACGCCGATCACTTGATGTAAATTACTCGCGCGACTTTTTCACATGTGCACGCGTGGCGCGCAGGTAAACAGCAGCAGAGCGGAGCTCACCAGTGGCAACGTGAGTTCTCCCGTCTGGAAGTTTTCAAAGTGTCCGCAAGCTACGATGACTTTCACCTTGATATTTTAGCGCGGATTTACTCTCTTT
>JBBIGB010000001.1:14115807-14134522 GCA_037577075.1 Alestopetersius hilgendorfi | reverse complement strand
GGTTTCATTCCTACAAACGGTGCAAACTCTGCTAGATTATAGATAAAAGATTCCCAGTCCCCTGCCATTCCATGACCAGCAGTGATTGCCGATTGGCAGATCACGATCTTGGTGATTGGTAATCGGTGATCGGCCCCAAAAATGCTGATCAGAGCATCTCTAACAAATACAGTATGTAAGTTTCAAATTGAGTTTTACATTTATTTTTAGAACATGTACAAATGACTAAATTATTCTGTAAATAAACTCCTTAAAATACAAATTTAAAAGAAAAATGACACAATAAGCTATACTTTGTGTGTGTCATCTAACTGTGCAAGACACGAATCATAATGAAAGATATCACAATGCAGTGAACAAGGGTGTTCAAAATATTGATACAGCAAAAAGGTTTTTGGACAAACACTTGATGGGTGTATGTTTTACAAGCTGTTACAAGCATGTTTATTTCTTGTCAGTTGTATGCTCAAGTTTCACTGTCAGCCCTGATTTCTTGAGCAAATTACTAGTTTAAAGACTTCTGTGCAGTTAAAATGCATATTTCTAGCACTGCTTCACTTTAAAGTTTCAATGTTATTGTGTCGAATGTGATTTCTACCAGTAAACCCTTTTGAGAGTCTATGGCTACAAAGTTACAAACAAGAAACATATGCACTAAATACTTAACTCCTAAGGAAACGTAGCCAAATTGAAATGTCAATCATAATGATCTGAGTAAGCTGTCTAAATCCTTGCCCTGCTCCAAAAATTAGAAAAAAAAACCCCAAAAAAACAAAATCAGCATACCTCCATGTTCTGTATCGCAGTGTCTATGGCGAGACCAGGGCCGAAACCAGTTAGTGTTTTGACATTTGTGGAGAGGGGGAGGGGTCGTCTGCACTGTGTGTACACTGAGAATGCCAAAGACTTCAGATGCTGGCTGTACATGTGTCTTTCCTCACTACGTACTGGCTGCAACAGGTACTGGCAGGGAATTATCTGCAAGAAAGTACATAAAATGTCAACTCCATGTTATACAAGTTGCTAAAATGTGTCACATATGAAGAGCCTAACAAACACCAGAGTGACACTTCCAACTCACCTGTACAGATACAGCATTTCTGATATGAGGAGGAAGAAACTGCAGCATCTCTGCATAGCAGCGGAGGAGGCCCAGAGTGAACATGTTCGTGTGAGAGCCTTTGCTTTTCTCTTCATAGCTGAAGGGGTCTACTATATAGACCACGATGGCAGGTGGATAAGTGACTGCATGAGAGTCTCCATCTGTTGGTACTCCTACCTTCTCCCTCTCCATGGTGCTGTAAAATCAAAAAGCACAGATCAGGAAGAGAATCATGCCCAAATATAAGTGTATCTAGATCTGGTACTGAGATGGACCTGTGTATTTGCACATCAATGCGTACAAGTTCTCATTATTCACTTCAGCTTAAGTGATAGATTACTAGACCAGAAGTGCAGCCCGCATCAAGCTTTAAGACACAAAAGTCTACCAGTTTGACCCACAGTAACTGAAAGAGTTCCCAAACTACTAAAAAGTTTTCTTTGCTGTACCCAGCTAATGGTTTGTTAACTCTTACTGAGATCATTCATAATTAGTCAACTGCACAACCATACATGAAACAAAAATCCTATTATAATGTGATCTGTGATTTCCAGTGCAACAGAGAACGTTAGTTTAATGCACACTTTACGTCATGCCAGCAGTCCCATATATTTCAGTGCAGTCGATATCTGACAACAGTCTAAAATTTGTAATTTTGTAGTACCACATTTAAGACACTATATTTTAGGACTTAAATTTGTATCATTGGATTTATAGACACATTAAGACTTTGGACTGAAGGAAGTGAATATTCAGAAGAACCTCCACAAGCTAAGGGCATAAAACGGAAACTGCACCTTTAGATTTAGGTTTTCTCCTACATAAACATACATAACATTCTGAATGGAGCCTAGGTATAATTCCTCTCTGGGAAACAGTTTCTATGTATGAACAAAAAAACTACCTCTCGGGAGGTTCAGGAGGGGCCTGAGGCTGGCTGTTTGTTGATGCACTGTCTCCCATGGTGCCTGTGCCCTGGGCACCAGCCTGCTGAGTGCCCTGCAAACTCTGAGAACCAAATGAAGGAATAGAGCCAGGTTTGGCAGATGATAAGCCTCCAATGCCCTGAGAGTTAGAAGGGTTGGTAGTGGTAGTAGTGGTGGTGGTGGTGGGTGCAGAAGTGCTTATAGCAGCACTTGATGTGGAGGTGCTGGTGGCTGTGGAGGTGCTGCTGGAGTTGGCTGGCTGTGAGGCGGAAAATGAAGCGGCAGAAGCGTTTCGCTGGGACAGCAGAGAGCTGTCTAATGGCTGGGCTGCTAGGTATGGAGCTGAAATAAAAGAAAATAACATTCAAAATTCCAAAGATTCACAATGGACATAATTGTAAAACCTCTTTTAGAGCTGACATATTTACAAAACTAACTGAAAACATGACAATGTAATCATACCCAAGTCATGACGACACACTTGAGCATAGAGTTTGAGTTTGGTGAAGGAGTCACTGGTGCTGTTGTTGCACATCTTGAGAAACCAGTCACTGAGAGGCTGCTCTATTAGAGGCTTTGAGCCACCACTGCTCACTGTAAATATGCCATCAACATGGGACTTGCAGATGGGCCTATGCTGTCCAAGCCGACACGACTGAAAGAGATTTTACACCTTGATTACAGACTCTGAAAGTACATACATTTATTTTGAGTGTGTATATACCAATGGTTTAGCCAAAAATTTAAATAATTTGCCCCATTCTTTAAAAACAACTTGTAGGCTAACATATGTTGCTTTTGCAATGGAGCGGATGTAGCTGATAAGTAATTACTTGATTGCATCATGTAAAATACATGCCTAAATAATCACACATCACACAATTAATTAATCTCAGATTTGGCTTATCTGTTTTCTGACAAACTGTAATCTATTTAAATTAACAAAAGTACACCTCATAGCAAAAAACAGCAGGAGCGGTCATCTTGAAGCCTAATGCCTGCCTGTCTGTACTTTTGCCCATTTTTAATTAGAATTTTGGCAAACCACTGCATCAGTAGAAATCCAAATAGGTCAATCTGTGTCTACCTCATACACCGCAGTCAAGTCCTTGAAGAAGGTTTTAGCTCCACTGAGCAAAGTTTCACTGTCAGGACACACCACCACATAGCCAATATCCCTCTGTGAACCAAAGGGCTCCAGCAGCAGCTTCTCCCAATATGGCAGGCCAAAAGGTGACAGCACCACAAAGTCATATTCATAACCCATCAGGAATGTAGGGATGGGCAATGGTTCAGGAGATTCATCAGTGCCTGATAGGAGAGATTTAAATTAAACAGAATTAAATGAAGCAAAAATACATGCTTGAAAGAACTTGTCTGCTTGGGATTTGCTTGTTAGAACATCATACCATAGGTTCCCCTGCCAGCCATCTTGTGAAACTGCTGCCAAGTAAGTGGGCCCTGGACACCCCAGGAGCGAACAGACCTCTTCTTCTGGATGGCATCCTGCATCACAGGCTGCAGAGACAGCAGCATCCTCAGCACATCCTGAGAGAACAGTGAACTCACATCCACAGCTGAGAGAAGAGAGAAAAACAGTTTATACGCATCAGTCTTTGCCATCACAGAGATTTTTCATGAGCCATTCAAATAAACATATGAGCAGGCAGGATCACAACTGATTGGTTAGTTATTAATTGCTCGGTTTTAAAACTTTATTTTGGTTGAATCCTTGCAGCATTACCCCAAAAACAAAATATTGTAAAGAAACATAATATGCTTATCCAAACAAGTAGCCTCACCATTGCGTTTGGCCCAGGGGTGTAGAGACGAGCTCTTGACCAGTGTCTCGTCCACTTTTCCTCCGGACATGTTGTCCATAAACTGGCGCCCATGTTCAAGAGCTAGGTAGCAGTCGCAGTAATAGTCTCTCTCTTCCAGACGCAGAGGTGGTCGGACGTCCGCACTGAGTGGTTCCAGCCCAGCCAGAGAGAAAAAAGGGTTGGCGCACTGCTCTTGCAGTAGCAGGATGAGCTCATCTAAGAGGCATTCTCTCAGAGTGCCCCTTCTCTGCAGAGAGCAGGCCTGCAGAGCCTCAAAATGCTTCTCTGTGTCCCGGCCAGCATCAGAGCCCCTGCCCACAATGTCCAGTTCGTCCTCCAGGAAGAGGCCAGCACCGTTACCATAGCGCCGGTTGATGACGGCACTGAAGCCACAGGAACAAGTTTCCATGCTGGAGTACTGTGAGTCCAGGCCAGGATCACTGATGTACACACCCACATCAGCACCCTTAATGTTCATGTTGCACACACAGATGCAGCAGCTGTCAAAGTTGCAGTCCTTGAAGAGGTTCATGACGGAATCTGAAAGAATGAGGGTGACGTAGAGACTGTGAGCCTCGGGGATGGAAGGCATGGTGGCCGGTTCTACCGAATTCAGTGGCCTGCAGGTGGAAGGGGTGGAGGCAGGGGAGTAGAGGTCAGAATTCTCATACTTCAAAGAGCCCTGGACACTGGCTGGACCGCGAGGAGTGCGTGGGGTGCGTGGGGTCCGTGGAGTAGGGGCAGAAAAGCGAGGGGTGGCGGGAGAGGGCAGGATGCCCGTGTTGCTGTTGCTGGGCGGAGCACTGTTCGACAAGAAAGGAGTGTGGGTCTGAGGAGTGTAAGTCTGGTTGTAGTCTTGGTCCACAGCACTACCCACACTGGGGATGTTACTGCAAAAGGAGACACAAAGAGCCCAATCTTACATATACTACTCAGAAAAATTTTAAGCCATGCTTCACAGCAGGATGTGTGCTGAAGTAATATGGTCACTGCATAGCTGCCAGAAGAACTTACTAATAGGAAACACTTCTTTAAAAAGGCAGCTGATTAGTCTGTGGACACAGATGTTGAGCACTTTTGTTCCTGTTATAAAGCAGTTACCAGATTTATAACCTAGCTGTTAACTAAAGCAGCTCCTCTTTAAGGGCTTTGTGCTGAAATGGTGCTGCTCACAGAGCACACCATTTTCTCATTAGGTAATTCTCAACTTTATAAACAAACAAAAACAAATACACAAACACATAATTAAACTCTCAGTGTGACTCTACTCTAATGTACCTGTCTTTGTTGAGGAAAGACATGGAAGGCACAGGTTGAAGCATCTCCAGTTTGCCCACAGTCCAGCTGGGCCTATAGACACATTCTTCCGGCAGCTTGACGGGCAGTAGGCACTGGCTGGGAAGGGTCTTAAGAGGAGCATAGAGTGAACAGCCCACAAGGGCCTGACAGGGCTCCGTTTTGAACACAAAAGAGAAGTCCTGGAAGCATATAAGAGCATTAGTGCTACGCTTAACCACTTAATGCATAATGAAATCGGATCCTAAATAGGTCATTCGTGAGAATTCATTAAATTCTAAAATAATAAAGGCTGTTTCTTCTCACCTTGATCTCTGAGGGCTTAGGGCTGCAGAAGCCCTCCTCCACCTCCATTTTGAAAGTGCCGCTGAGAGCTGGCACATCTGTCAGCGTGAAGCCTGGCCCAGCTTCCATAGACCCACACTCTTTACCACCCATGTTCATGGGGGAAAAGCCCATAAGCGGCTCCAGAGATGGAGGTGTTGGGAACGAGGACTGAAGGTCTGCAGAGCCTGGATACATGCAAATACATGTTATTCCATATTTTTTTAAACAGTTCTGTAGTAGAACCCTAGTTTAATGCATTCAAATATGGTGATATATTTCAAGAGTAAAAGGCAACTTTATAAAGGTAGCGTCCTAAATTCTTCACAGGACCAAATCCACTGTATAGCACTTACTTATACAGGACAGACTGTCAGGTGCTGCTGATTTGGGCTCCTTGCCACCAATTTTCTCCTCTGTTCCACTCCCTGCTTTCCTAGCTCCAGGCTGTGGGGTGGGACAAATATCAGACATAATATGTCACCTGTGTGGGTCTGTCATGTTACTTTGACCCATATATAACTTGCTAAACAGAATCTGAGAATACGCAGAAAAATTGTCACTTTGAGCAGGTTGTTTGTGTATCAATAAACACTACTAAAACTAAATATGTTCTAGTTGGAGAAAACTGCTTATATTAACAAACATTCTTATGAATTCCTTTTACGAGTTCCCTTTTGAGGTGGCAAGACAGATACATTTAAATGTTCAATCTGAACTGTTCTGTTTGAACAGTCTACTAACCGTCAGCTCGTCTTCATCCGAGTTAAAGAGATTGTCCAGGTCGTTAATGGACACCGCTAGATCAGTCACATGTATCAGGCTGGTGGAGGGTAGAGGCTTACTGCTGGCTGAGCCTTGGGCATCTGCTTAGACATCATAACCAAACAGAAATCAATGTAAGGCAAATGCGTTCAATATTTGTTTTCTCTTTTAATTTATGATTCTAGTATACTCACCATCAGTCGAAGAAACACTACCATCATCCCTCTGAAAGAAAAAAAAAAGAAAGCAGAATTAACTACGGTTACAAGACATAATTATGTAAGTATATTTGGATCAAACCGGTAACTTTTAGTTAATTAACAAAATAAACAATACAATTTAAACAGCTTACAACAATTAAAATGTGGAGCAGATAAAGGACATTTTTCAATGAAAAGTTCAAGATAACTTCAAAGATTTTTGATTAAAATATTTGTGTGACTGTGTTGTGCATTTCATAAAGGTGTTACGATTTGGGAATAGCATCCAATAGTGGTTTTAGAAATAAATACCAAAAGGATTAACAAATGTTATTTGCAAATTTGTCTGATTCCAATATTTAATATTTTAATATTTACACCTTCAACAATAATTACTATACTTTTGCAATGTATTATTACTTTAAATGTTTGCTGAAAAATTCAAATATTGACAGCAGTGACCCCCAATGGTCAATCTAAACATCACAGCATATAGTTGCGCAAAACTGGGTTAAGATCAAACTACTGCTGAGACGCAGATACGTGTTTGAAAAATTCCCCAATCATCTTGCTATTAAATCTGCTATTAAACCTGAATAAGGAAAAGTATGAATTACAATAAAAACATGTATGGAAATCATACAAAGTCAGATGTTGGCCCAAGTTGTTTGCCATCCTTTTCGTTCTCGATTCATACTTAATGTTAACAGAATACTGTATCTGGTTGTCTCAGTAGCCCTTCCCAGAAATGCACCACAAGATGCCCCAATTAGACTGCATGTGTCAAAGGTGAAACTATTATTAATAATAAAATTGCAAAGAAATTCTGAAGCTTTGAAATGACTGACCTTGTTTCTCTTGCCAGGATCTCCTCCAGACTTCTTCTCTTTATCAGTGAAGGAGAACTCCTCATCTCCTTCTACAAACTCATAAGGGTCTGTGTCAAACTCTTGGTCTCCATCACATACAGCTGCTGAGAGATACTGGTTCTTTTTCTGAACATAGATCTTTACTCGCTCCTCTGACACTTTCAGCAAATTCGCAGAGGATGCCATCATCCTGGGAATCAAATAAATGAACATTTCAGAAAACTATTTCTTAGGCTTTTAATGTTATAAACATATAATACACAGCAAATTTGACCTACTCTGTGACTGAAATAATGTTGTCCAGGCCTCCGCATCCACTGCTATCCTGTCTTAGTTTGTCCACAGGAAGTGATGGTGGCTGCACATTAGCATTCTTCCTACCTGGAAGTCTGAAGTACCTCCAGGGGTTGTGTGTTGTGTCCTCATCGGGGTTGATGGCTGAACCTACATACACAGTGGGCTCCAAGGAATCCGGGAAAGAGGGTGGGCAGTCTAACATTGCAAGGTCTAGGGAAGAGTCGCCCAGGCTTTTCTGAGGCAACAAACGGGGCTCTGCTGGGTGAGTGTACCAATGCTGGTGATGGGGTGTGGAAGAGCTCTTCAGCTGCCTTGTTGCCTCCTCCTCTTGTACAGTGGGATGTGGGCTGAGTGGTGGAGGCTGGGGCGACCCTATAAGGTCTCCAGCTGATGTGTGGAGTGTCTGGGTTTTGACGTCTGCATGGTGGAGACTGGGATAGTGGCTGTCCTCCTGGCCAGGCAAGACAAGCCTCTGGCCGGCCCCTTCTGTCTCCAGACTCGGATCCTCAGGGCTACGGTGGTGGAAGGGGGTGAGAGGCCTCTTCTGCTGCTTTTCTGCCTTTTCCAATTTGTCTACACCCTTGGGCTTGGAGGGTGGTTGAGACACTTGGCCAGTAGAGGGGGGAAGGCCTGGAGTACTACTGGTACGCTGCCTTATGTTCTTGTGTCTGGAAAATTAATGGAATGAAAATGATGTAATTCAAAATGTCATAGGAATAAATGTTCCAAGATGTTTCACTGCATGACTCAACCAGACATTTGTGGCATACCTTGAGCAACTGCACTGAATCCTTTGGTAGGGTTCCACGAAATTCCAAGCAGCAGCCTTTTCTGTCTCTTCCTCACAAACACCATTGGTCACAGCTGAAAATTTTCTTCTACAAAAATGAAACCAAAAAACACTCAAATAAAACATGTAACTTTCTACAGCCAGGTAAAGAAAAAGAGTAAAATGGTATACTGTTAAACTGGATTCATACTTGTTCTGAGCTCGATTAATATTGCACTCCTGCCATACTGTCTCCATTAACTGACTGGCCAGCTTGCGCGGAACCCTGCCCCCGTGATGACTGGTGCTGTCGATGCTGAAGCCATCTGACACTGCAGACACTTTCATCCACCTCGGTACGGGCTGACAGACTAGGGTAAAGCATTGAAAGAGAGTGAAATTAATCAGTACAAAAGCAGTTACCTACAATCTGTAAGCAGTTACCTACAGTGGTCCTTCATTCCAACACTGCATATTTTGCTGTTTGCCCTACCCCAATATATCCATTAAAAAAATAAAATGCTTGCTAATAAGCTGATCTGTTCATCGGGTGTTTTGGAGCACGAAAAATTTGAGGTCTAGGACCAGGTTTGAAAACCAGTGACAAAGAACACAAGTGTCTCCATTAGGCTGGTAAAAATCACAGCCACCCATGTAGAATTCACAGGAAACAAACACATCATCTCAGGCTGCATGCTAATAGTACCTTTCTGGGCCTCCTCTGGCGAGGTTGGGGGAGTGAGTGTAACTGAGGAGATGGCAGGCTCTCTGTGTGTCATGTGATTGTGCTGGCCTCCCGAGCCCAACGAAGTAGTGACTGAGGAAATCACTGCGGCTGGCGTGGGGATGTCAGACTGGGCCACCAAAACCAAGCAGGCAGGATACACCATCCTCACCCCAGCTGAACCAGGAAAGAGAACACGTGCACAATTTTTACTTAGTTCATAGAAGCAGGATAATACTAGAAATTGTGTGTTTTATATTGATATTTTGTCTTACCAACGAGAACCTCTACAGCAGCCATGGAGTCATCTTCCCAGTCTAGATCATCCACCTTGTCCTCTGAAGTTTCCTTGGTATTGGGGTTGATAGGGTAGAACTGCTTCCATTCTTCTATTAACTTCTGCGTTGGAGGATCTGAGAGCTTGAAGGACTGGCCCGTTAGAGTACCACTCAAACCATATGGGCTGAGAATCACTGGGAATAATAAAAGCATCAGTATGTTGAGTAAAAGCTTCGAAGACCACAAGGCTTAAATAACCTATGCAATGCAACCATCATTTTGTAGAGAAAAATGTACATTTGATGTTTCTTCTGAAATCAAGGTTATCAGTAGCAATTTTGGCACCCTTGTGTGTTGAACACACACACAGAGTGGCTTAACCTTAAAATGTTTGAAAAATGCTGCTTTAGACGACACCTTGCTTTGGGTATAGTGACCCTAGGCTCAGGTGTGGCTGCTCCAGGGTATGCCATTATCATCTGCAGAGCTCTAAAATGGTCACCAATGCGACTAGATTCATTTTGCGTCTTGTTTTTTAATTTTAGTCACCAGTGGCGATCGTCTCTCAAAAACAAACAAAAAAAAAACAACAACAAAGTACAAGAAAAGTGACAACTCATAAAAATGTGCCATTCCTACTACACTATCGCGTGACTAGTTATGAGAATTGACTCTTTTTAATGAGTCGGATCATTTGGATCGAATCACTAAGAAGATTCAGCTACTTTGGCCTCCAAAGCGCACATACAGACAGGCAAGACACTGCATTCCCTGTGTTCCCAGTTAACACAATTTGTCAGCACATGGCTATACTGCAAGTGGCGAAAGCATCACATAAATACTGGTAGACATGATTTTCAGACGAAAACACAATTTCACCAGGGCTGGACTACTCTGACCACCTTGACTGTCCAAGGTATCATTAGGCCTCCACTTTTTAATGACACCAAGAGGTAGCTTCGACCATATGATGCCAGGTCAGCAACTGTTTGCAAACTACCACCGCACTCACCACAAGACAGCTTTTCAAAATGTTTCAAATATTTATCAAATCCTGTATTATAGTGCTTACGTTTAGCCAAAATATTGTTTGGAGGCTTACTTGAACACAGGAATGCATCGCTTTGCTAGCTTAGCCCATCTTAGCTAAGGTTTATATATTCAAAACAATTATTCAGCTTTACCATGTTTTACTTTGGCAACAATTTAGTCCATGTCGTGATGTTTTATCGCTCTTTACATGGGGCAAAACATTTTTTTTTACTTATATTTGACAGATTTTGGCTCCTAAAACATGTGTGTGTTTAGGAGCCAATGGCTCCTACGGTTTTTATTTTGTCTGGAGCCCTAATTATCTGTAAAGATTTTACAAGCTCTCTGTGTGTGAACTGAACACCTTATATAAGTGCACCTTAAAGTAGTCAAACTCATTAAACACACGGGTGTCCAGAAACTTTTGGACATCTAGTAAGAAAACTTATGTAGATGGTGGATGTGTCTGAAGTGTTTACAAACATTTTTAATTTGACTAACTCTTAACTACTTGGCTAACTACTTAACTACTTGGTCCAACACTTGGTAAAGAGCTTCAGCTGAACTTGAGCTGAAATGTTAATTTTTCATTTACATTCAACAAAAGAACATTTGGCAGCAGTTAAAGAGGCAATGAATACCAAAGGACTAAAATTGTTTTGATTGGAACAGAACTGGGCTGCGTTTGGCCAAGCCTACATACAAAAAAAGCTTATGTAACAGACTAAAATGCCCAGAGGGAGACTAATAATGAATGAGGACATGCCTGACTACTGAGGAAAAGTCTCATTGGTGTCAAGCTGCATTCATTATTGAACAGAAAAAAACTTTTTTTTTTTTTTTACACCACAGAGATTTCTGCAAGTTATATATAGAAGAGTATGTTTCACAAAAATGTGTGTGTACACCAATAAAGATTGGTGTTAAGTACATCAGGAATAGTAAAAACAGTTAGGCTAAAGGAAACAGACTAGGACAAAAGGACAAATATAAAAATAAATCAATACGAATGTCACAAAAGGCAGTGGTGATGTAATTTAGCTGTAAGTGTGCAGCTGGAATACACCTCATCAGCGCCAGAGTGGGTCTGTACGGAGTTAATGACTAGCAGCAGAGTAGGCAAGAGAGTCCCAGAAGCATCAGCATGATGCTGTAACTCTGCCATTATTGTGCCCTTGAGCACAGAGAGAAAAAAAAACAAGCCTGCCACCAGACTGACTGCGAGCAGCCTTAGGGAGACCACAAAAGAGCCAAGAAATGTGAAGCTACCGTCTCACTTTGATACACTATATAGTACTAAACTGTGTTAATCGCCTCACAGGTCTGTACTGCCTAATGGATTTTTGAATAAGATAATGTGTTTACTTTTCTAAACGTACAGCAAAGCAATTCTGCAAAATTACATTTTTACATACACAGAATATTTTGACAATTAGATTTAAAAGGCACACAAGACCCCATGTATGCAGAGCCCTTACATACTTTTAAAATGGTCAGAAAGAAGAACACAATAAAGCTCCAAGGCTTATCTTATTACGGTTCTCTTGTACAAACATGACACGGCAGATCTAAGACGCAGCAAAACTTTTGTTTAAACGCTGCAGGCTCATGATACAAACTTACAATCATCAAGGATCCAGGAAAAATAATGAATCACTGCAACACTACCCACACAAAGTGTTGCCTATAATCTCATCAGTGATTATTAAGCGCTCCCAGGAAAGTTTAACATCAGAAACATGATCCTCTCATAAGCATCTATTTGTGACATGTGTCCAGTGTTAAGATGATTCTGCAAGAAAGACCAGTTTCTCCTAGAGGATCATAAATTATCCCTCTGGCATGAAAAATCATACAGTGGTCTTTGTGCAATGGCATAATCTGGATATTAACCTGTTAATACACATACAAAAATCTGCTAGAGGATAGACCAGTGAAGGTGTAGCATTGAAGGCTATGTATTTAGAACAACTGATGAACTGATAACTGATTAAAATATCCATCACCAAACTTCATCTTAAGCTCTTTCTACAGACTTGACAATCAAAACAGCTGTTAAACAGTATAAAGGCCTTTCTTCTGAGGTTTTGAGGGTTTTGTGTACACAATCACAGATCCGTCCCCTCTTAAAATGGTTGTAATGTGAAAAGCTTGGTCTTACCTTGCATTGGTCTGCTGCTCTGCTGGGCCAGTGTCAAGTGCTCCTCGCTCAGCAGGTAGACAGGCTGGTGCTGGTTGATCTCCACGCTGGTACACACGTTGCTGTCTCCGTGCAGGAAGAAGGTGAAGGCGCAAGACAGATGTTCACTGTAAAAAGGTACGGGGGGAAATGGAGACAAGCATTAGGATTAAAGGAAGTAACCAGATTTCTAAACATTATAGAGCAGCATTTTTGAGAAGCCAACACCTATGGTCTCAGTAAGTACAGACATTGTTAATGGATCCACGTTTACAGACAGAAAAAGCACAATCTTAAAAATGAATGGGCCTTGATACTAAACAGCTTGTAAATATGAAAGCAAGTTGTTTTAGAAGCCCATTACAGTTTGTGTTGTTAACATATTAATGTAGTTGAGTTCCACCTTCCATCTACCCTGGAACTGCTGTGCATTCTAGAGTCTGTGGGGTATGATTTAGTAGGCTAATATCGGGGGAACATTTGTGGACACAGAAACAATATTACATATCGGCTAGGATGTTTTTAGACTCAATCAAATGGAGGCAGGCTCTTCGCCCACAGTGGTTCAGAGCCACAGGGTGCTGCACACATCATGAGAGAGAGAGTGAGAAAGAGAGAGGTTGAGTGTGCATAGCTGGTCGGGGGAAGTCTGCATTCCTCATATGTCTGCAGAGCACTGCGTGGAGTGTCATTAAGGCACGCTACCAACTCAGCTCCACAGACTCGGCACAAACAGATGGCACTTCAAAGCCTGCGTGCAGCCCTGCAGTGTTCAATACAGGCTGAGATCAGGCTACGCCAACCTCTGTTTGTTGCTTTGCTTAAGGAAACAAAGCACTTCAAATTATCAGCCTGGAATAACACTTCTAGCACAGCAAATTAGTAGGAACTCAGGACTGCTGCTGGCCTGGCAAATTAAGGCAAGAGTGAAACACTGATTGCTGTTGACCTTGCGATTGTAGAAACCATGCTGCGAACACTGGGTTTTCTTCAAAAGCTAAATTTAAAAATTAAATAAAATTTAACAAAAACAAAACAAAACAAAAACAGTTCATTATTAAAAGGGTTAGCAGTCATATTTTCCAGCACATGCATCCTCAACAGCCACTGCAGCCCAGAGTGCACGCCCTGAGCAGGAAGCCAAGGGGCTATTTTTGACACATTCTCATAACCATAAACACACCACAACACCTCAGTCCTCAGGGAGCAAATTACTTCTCGTCAACTTGGACAGAACAACGAACCCTGCCACCCTACCTTATTTGACCAAGGTTAAGCTTCAACTTCAACTCCATGCACCTGACAAAAACTGGAGCATTCTGCTGAACCGTGCAGTGAACCGCGCTCAACAGAAATAATTACACATTATAAAACACATAGTATTCACAGAGGTGTGAAACCAGGGCAGTTGCCTGGCCTACAGACAAGGGGCCGTACAAACTAGGTGCGCACATGATTAAATATTCGGTTAACTATATTTTAGGTAACACCAATCCAATACAGAAAATACTACTATACTGCATCACAGAGTAAAGGAGAAAAAATGGCTCCAAAAAAGAAAAGCCAAGTCTGGCAGCCTTTGACCACAACACTTATTTTGTTTTCTTGTTTTGGAAAGCTATGTTTATTCATGCCAGCAGCCAAGATTTTATTTCTTTTTTGTTGAGAACACTTTTGAATAATTAACAATTAGCTACACATATTGAAACAAAGTAGTATTTGTATTTCCCAACATTATGTGTGTCAAAACACATGCATTGCTGACACAAGGTAAGTGCAATTGCAATGAGAATTGAGTCAGTAATTGAATATTCAGAAAAAAACATTAATTGAAAATGAGTGTGAATCCCAAATGCAAGAGTGCACACAGTCTTAATGAAAATGTAACACAGCTGACATGATCTGAAATGGTCTAATGCAACAGCTTATGGAATGCAGTCACATGACTGGGGTAACCACAAACCCACTGTCACAACAGCTTTTTCCACTTCTCAAGAATACAGCGCTCAGGGGTGTTTACCTCTTGCTGATAGGTTTCTCATCCTTCTCGTAGGGCTTCACGAACCACCTGCCAATACGCACAAAGCACCGGTTCATGAGGCAGCGCTCCAGTAGATTGTGGATGGCTTTAAAGAGAAGTGTGCGGCACTCGTATGTAAGACCACTCTCCCACACCCCATCTTCGTTACCTAATGGGAGAAAACACAAAGGCATCAGTATCAACATGTCAAAGCATTCTAGAATGGAGCACTAGTAGAAATCCAGAGTGTGAGAACTTTTACTTATCTCCCCTATGTCCGAGTTACACTGCCTCTACTTCCAGTGACAGACTGTATTTGCAGTTGTAATCAAGGACCTGCCAGTTCTTTTTAACAAACCTACAAGACCGTTCATAGTAAAACATTCACCATGTCTGGTCCCAACATTAGCCTTCAAGCTCTTGTGGGAAAAAGGCCACATGAAAATTACAGGTTCATACACTACAGTTCAAACATTTAATATCCCTGTTTTATGGTTATAAAACCAGATTATATTACATGAACAAGTATAAAATTATTCTAGTGAAATGCTGCTATTCTACAACATAAGCAACATGTTTGTAGGAAGCTGTAAAAACAATAAAATGTTATATACTCTAGATCAGTGGTCCCCAAACCCCGGGCCATGTGGTACCGGTCCGCGGGCTGAACAGAAAAAAAACCTGGGGATGTTACCTGTGTTATGTTGTCGGCTCGTTGTTATGAAAATGCTGTTAATAAAGCTGCGTGTACACATTGGATTTGCGTTTATTATTATATTATAAACATACCCCATTATTATATTTTTTAAATTTTATGCGTATTATTTATTTGTATAAATACGTATATTTATCTGCCACGGGCCGCGAAAATAGTTTCTGATATTAAACCGGTCTGTGACGAAATAAAGGTCGGGGATCACTGTTCTAGATGACCATATAATAACTTGGAAAGCTGTAAAACAAGAGAATAAAGTTCTAAAAAATGAGTCTCCAGAATCCTTCATTTTTGTATTGAAAATATATTGAAAGTTTTTTTGTATTGAAAGTATCACAAGGCACTGCATTCTAAAGTAGAAAGCAGAAACAGCAGAAATTCATTAGATAATATACTTTGGAAACATTCCCAATAGAAAAGCATTATCATCTGCTTTCAAGTCTCTGCAAGCAATCACTACACATAATGAGTACAGAGATCATGAGCTCTCTGAACAACAGGTAAAGGTCAGTGCCGTCTCGTTTACAAGCGGAGCTTCCATGTCCAAACTGCAAGACAGGGCTGTTCCCTGCATCTGTATGTTCTTCATTCCTCAAATGAAGACCATGGTCCGCTCAGCACAGCTGCACTCAGAAACATGATCTCACTGAGTGAGAGCAAACACCCACAAGCTATTTACAAAAGCTAAACACTCCCAACTTCTGGCTACTGAATGTGGAAATTCGACAACTTACTTACAGCGTATGACCTGCAGCACATTATTTGCATACAAATACATTCAGACCTCCTTAAAACCTGCAGTGGCCATGCAGAAATGAATTCTATACACAGGTTTGTTTTTAACAAATTTCCCACAGGCATTAATGGCAGCCTTTGTACTACAATGCCAGCCACATGACCCAGTGACAAGCAATTTCTCGTGACAGTACGGAGCTCTGGGAAGGAGAGGAATGAGGACGTACTCGAGAGCTCGTGGTGGATGAGCTCCGTGAAGTTGGGGTCGTCACCCCACCAGAAGAGCCAAAGCTCGCGGCGTCCGGGTGTCTGGTGCCGCCGCCACACGCTCAGCACGTCGGCCTTCAGGCACCGGCTGAAGCTGCACAGGATGGGGTCCTCCTCGGTCACTGGAAAGAGGATGGGGGACGAGGTGGGGCCCTGCCATACAAAGCACTTCCATTTGATGCCTGTGAGGTCAGCCTGAGGTCAAAAGGAGACAGAAACAGGTACTGTTTCAACACTGTAATTAATTCAGTCATGCAGGAATGTATTAGAAAATGCAACATCATCAAGATCACTAATGGATGACAACATGTATGCCCAGCAAAAATATAACCTCCATGAATCAATAAGCTGTTTGCTGAATGCACACCTGGGGATCAGATACTAAATAACTTATGGAAGAATCAACCCTAAGCAGGCCTGTTTAAATAATACTAGAAATATTTACATGATGATTAAAACGGGGCTGGCCTATTTCTGTTTATACAACACATTGACAGGAATGTTTCAGTCACCTGCAGGAGACATTGACTGTACAAATAAAATTAATACATTTCTCCCCATTATAACAGGGCATAAATGTTAACAGACGAACCAGACGTCAGACATCGGTGCCAGGCAGTAAACAGAAAGAAGGAAACTGGCCGGTCATCAAATGTTGGCTGGTCACGAAGCAAAACACCAAAGGCCAGTGGAAGTGCAAAAACACCAAAAGCAAAAACAAGTCGACGGGAACAATAATGTTGGCCTCATTCTACTTGCAACCACTCTGGAGAGAATGGAGGCGCTAACTATGGTGAATAATACTCGACCCAATGTATAATATTTAACTTTAAAGCAACGTCCATCGTCGTGTTGATTTATTAAAGTGCTGTGGATAAAATGGCTCATGTCTGAACATCATAAGCTAAATATAAGTGCTAAATAAATGCTGGAACTTGAATGCTAATTGTAAATAAAAAACCAGGTTAAAAGATGATCACGAAGCAGCGCTGTGTTAGTTGTTTTGCAGCTACTTTTGAACTTACAACTTGTTAACAGCAGCTAGGTGACATTGTTTACTAGTGAAATTAGCTAACGAAGCTACTCACAACATCAACACCTAACACGAACATATAGACGAATTTGCACTTTATTAAACACGCTTTAACTATTTGCCCAAACTGTGGTTTGTGTTTGTTGCCTTAGCAGGTCAACAGGCCTGTTGAATAGCCAGCCAGCCATCTATCTAAAACCAGGCTCTGGCCCCTAGCTTTAGCCTCGGCTGCAGGTGAAAAATCTCTTACCAGACAGAAGAGGTTGGAATGGCAGTCCTCAAGGCTAGCTCCGTTGGGTACGAAACAAGAACTCATCCTCAGGGTGAAGTCAGTCTGTCCATCATTTCACGGCACGGCAACTGGTCTGTATGGCCCGGTGTTTTGTGTCCAGGCAGCCAGAGAACGAGCCCTCTCAATCCGGCTAGCTCAACACAATCAGCCGTCAAGACGTCTCCAGCAAGTTAGCTAGCCTTTTGGCTAACTCTCCAAATCCTCTCTTGTTCAACTCGCGAACATCTAGTCCCTTGGCTCTTGTGGAAAACAGAAATGAACTCTGACAATATCGAACCAATACCCTAAGCCGCCTTCTTTTCAAAGCGCGAGGGTTCGTGTTGAAATTTTTTAAACAAGACTGATTAAATCGTTCCCGACAAATCCTCCCCTCCCCCTTTACTTAGCATCAGACGGCCAGCTAACAGGCTAGCTAGCGTTAGCCAGCCTGCTAACTGCCTGGCAGCCGAAGAGTTCAGCAGCGTTCATTAAAAAACTAACAGATAAAAACAAACTACCGCTCTTCTCTCGCCAGTCTTCCAAACAGGATTGTTCACACTATAAAAAACTTCATTACATATAATTTAAAAGCGACGAGGCGAGCAGTTAAAAAGCGAAACAGTAGTCAGGCTCTCTGAGAGTCTCTCCGGGGTTCTTGTTTGAATACACGGTCGGAGGCTTTAATGGCGGCCGGAGAGACTCAAACTCTCCAGATCAGCTCAGAGAGAGAGAGAGAGAGAGAGAGTCTCAGTCTGAGTCTGATTCGAGTCTGAGTTTGGAGGAGTCGAATCTTCTCTGGGAATTTTCTCCAGAAAAAATCAGTTTGACCAACTGGACTAAGCTCATCACTGAGCTGAGCTCATCACAAAACAACAAAAGACAAAACACAAAAACACACACACTTTCCACAGATAAAGAGTCTTAACCTAAGAACTTTCAATATTCATTCAATATTCATTTTGTCCTATCAGAATTAATATTCTATCCTATCAATATCAATATTTTATTTTGTCCTATTTCGTCATAATCAGTCTTGTTTTATATATATATATATATATATATATATGTGTGTGTGTGTGTGTGTGTGTG
>JBBIGB010000001.1:14077259-14092000 GCA_037577075.1 Alestopetersius hilgendorfi | reverse complement strand
CTGCATGGAGATGTTTTTTAATGCAGTAAAGTAATATTGGATCTCACATGGGCATGGATAACTTGAAAACAGTGAACAGTGAAAAGTGTAAATGAAATATACTCAGAGTACATCAAGGAGCTACATGGACAGGAAACACTTATTGCTAACACTGCTGTTGATTCACTTGTATTAGTGTCAGTTGCCCTCTGTCTACTGTTGTATTTCATAGGAAACTATGTATATTATTACCATTTGACTTTTAATCATTTTGTCTATTTCTTATGCTCACTTATGGTAAAGGCCATGTTCCCTTCTTTAATGAAATGTTTTATGACGATGACAAAACACTTATTTTGGAGTCTTTCCATAAATAAACATCTTGACTTGTGTAATAGATGGCTGTTAAATACACCCAAAATCTTGCCAATTCAGAATTAAAATTCTTGTATAAGAATAATTTAAGTTTCCTGCCACATTAGTTTCTTGTACTCCCTGCATTCTTCCATGTCAGTTCTTGTGTCTAGGCCAGTTTACAGCTTCCTTTCGTTCTCAGTGCCCTGTAAAAGAAGGTCATAAATTTAACTGAAATATGCACATAGAAACCTTTGATGGTGTTCCTTTGACCTGCACTTGTCTAATGGTCTTTACTGAGCAAGTGGCTTCCTGGTTCTTTCCAATGGCGTGGAGCTGTGTTTTCGGAAACAATGAAGAGTCAGTGTGAAATACCAGAGATTCCCTTCACCCTTATGAAACAACACCAGGTATCTCTTACAGGGCTAGTAATCTTTTTATTGCCTGACTTAAAAGCACTGAAGTAGAAAAGAAAGAAACCACATAAGGTGCGCCGTCACAAACATTTAAGAGCTGTTGAAATATTTAACTCTTCTTGGCATGCTCTTTATTGAAGAGCTCAGGGATTTGCTATTTCACTTAGCAAAGTGGGTTTTGTAAACAGTCCAAGACATATTATGTAATTTAAAAATGTGTGTAAACTGCTGCCTACACATTTCTTACTAAAGATACATTTACTGCTCATTTTTACCCTTGAGCCATTTTGGTGCATACTTGTGGTTTGGTCTAAAATGGAGGATGCCGTTTAGCCAGCCACATCATTTGCTGGGCACAGAAGTGGCTATAATCATACACTCACAGAAATGTCAAGTATTCCTCTTCTGCCTCTCAATATCCTGTTTACACACACAATGTGGTGCATTACACAACTCCTTTTTCACATATGTGCTCCTACCACCGCACAAACCCACCAGACCCATCTGAAGTCTGGTGTCTCTGAAGGCCTTGGGCATTGTTTTCCCATGTGTCATCCAGACAGCGAACAGTCAAACAGCTGTTGCAAGTCTACTAGTTGCATGCTATCGAAGACAGCAATAGTCCTCTTTCTTTTCCTGAAGGTTGATACAAGTAGAAGGTTGAGTTTCTCTATTATGACATTCTCCCCCAACAACATAGTTTGCCTGTTTACTTGTTATTGTTATGTATCAAACAAGTTGGTGTTTTAATGTTGGCTAATCGTTGAAATACATTTCATCAACACAACTACCCATGATAGGATGGCTTGTTACATTTACGGCATTTAGCAGAAACTTTTATCCAAAATGACTAATCCCTAACTACAGGGGACAGTCTCCCTGGAGCAACTTGGGGTTAAGGGTCTTGCTCAGGGACCCAGTGGTGGTGCTGAAGGTAGAATTTGAACCCATGACATCTTTGTCGAGAGGCAATTATCCTTCCCACTAGGCCGCCACCACCAACACCATGCTTGCCAACATGGCATGTAACAGAATTGGCGATCAGCCTTCCCCATTAAGAATGTGGAGCTGTTTAATGGCATTGCATTAGCATGCATAAGTTGGTTTTATTTGACTTGGAGGAAACACAAGCTAACCTTTCACTGCCACGGTGTTGGATGTTTTGTGTGATGGGGAGACAGAATTAGTGGGTGAGAACTGAACATTGCTAATTTGTGGATAAACTGGGCAAAAAAAGCAATATAAGGAGTTCGTAAAAGAAGGAATGCCACCGCCCTCCCTGTGCTATTGTTCCAGAGCTATCATCTCCTTTGCACTGGTCATGTGACGTCTCTGGCATAGTGGGATAACCAGATTCTTTTTCACTAGAAATGTAGCACAGTCTCTTGTAGGTAACCAGTAATGAGGTTGGGATAGAGGGAGGTGTGTGTGTGTATGTGCGTGTAATGGACAGATAAGTGCTCACCACCAGGTAGCGGTCTAGGATTAGACAGCTGGCAAAAGAAGATAACCAGCCAGAAAAAAAAAATCCACTCTTTCTTTCTTTCTTTTCTCAAGCCTGACTGAAATTCCACTCATGAATAATCCTTAGCACCACTGGGCGGGATCCAAGCTGTTATTACACTACCCCTGCAGGACTCTCTCAGAATTTCCACATCCAGTACCTTGCGCAAACCAATGGCTTTGTCTTTATTAATTCAGTATTTATTAATTGTACAAAGCCTAATCTTGAAGGAAATTCCATCAACTCAGCAAAGGACTCACTAAAGGACTATGCACTGTGAACCCTCTCCGTGGTTAAAACCACCACTAGATAATATGAAGCTCAGGAATCCACATTCCTAGTAGTGCAGTCACTTCTTACCTCCTGAGGCGAGTCTGCCAGAAATCCCTGCTCCCCATTCAGCCCAAAGGCTACTGCTCAGATCAGCTGACAGCTCTTTCCTCTTATAGCAGTCCAAAACCTACCTCTGCTGCTCCAGTGGTTCCCAGTCCCTGAAGTTTACGTTTTCCTTGGTTTACAACTGATTCATCATAACTTTTACAGGTAATTAACAAACCCTTCATAAATTCTGGCATGCTAGAAGTGGTAAAACCATTGTATTACTCAAGCCCTAACTCTCAGACTAGTATTTCTTTGCTTGGTCTTGCTTTACCCCTGTGCATTCTGTGCTCCACCAAATCTAGTTGAACTCTTCAACTAAATGAGAAGCCCTTTTTGTATTGAAGTGGGTATGTTCAGAGCAGGGAAAACACTAAAAGATGCAGGAAGGTACCATAGCATCAAGGTTGAGAACTGTAACTATTAAATTATATGTCGTAATCATAGCCCTGGGTACCATATTCTTTGCACAAGTTAATCTTTTTCTGATTCATATGTGGGGCAGGCAACCCAGGACCATATAATATAGTGAACAGGCCAGCAGTGACAGTAGTTTGGGTGCTGGGTATTCTCACATGTTCAGCCTTAAAATGCACTAGAGGTCAGTGGTAATAACGCTCCTGCTGCTGTTTATGACCCTGCTGTCTCAGATGCTGAAAGAAAGAATGCACAATTTGCCACACATGCTTCACATTGGTATGCCCTGTGCCCAATTTCAGCGACTGGCTTATTCGTGTCCTCGATTGTGACTTGTGGTTTTGGCAGTCCATGTAGGACTCTTTTCCTCAATTTAAGGTCATCAGTTTCTCCAGCTTTCAAAACAGAGACTCCTTCCTGGATAAGAGAGGGAAACTTTAGCTGTGATCGATAACTGTCTGTCACCTTGTGTTTGAACTGGTGTGAGGATTCGTCTGGAAAAGTGTAAGCAGAACTGTCTGTCCCGTTAGCTCAAAAGTCATGTGATCAGAAAAAGCAAGCCCAATCAGAAGACCCCACCGTCTGCCTTCAGTACTCTCTCACTGCACCCTGATGACCTACATACAGTGGCTTCATTATTTCCCATTTGGGATTTCGCTTGTTTGCCTTGTCTAAGCTTCGGCTTACTCCAAAGTTCCCTTTTGCTTTTTATCGTCCTCCTTTTTATGCTGCCCCTCCTTTCTTCTTTGAATCTCCATCATTTTTTTTTGAACTTCACTCCAGCATCTGTTATCAGGGTTTTGGCTGGTGGGCAGGAATGCAGGCTCCAGCTCATTGCAGCGTGCACAGACAGGTCTGCACCACGACTGGGAGGCAGAATCTTTTTTCTTCTCTATGTTGAGGGGACCGACTAACAGAGAGTAATGCGCATAGTTTGCTATGGCATGCTAAGGGACACTGTTGGTTGAAGTAGCTGGCACTATATTTACTGGACAACGGCAAAAGGTAAATCTTGAGAATGTTGAATTTTTAAATGTGAATAAATCTGAAAAAACAGAACAGCTCAAAGCTGCTGGGTCTCAATGTGTATCTTCTTATGTAGTACTACTTGCCTAATGATGGTGTATCATAAGTAGTGGCTTTAACTTATCTGGACCGTACCTTAATGTATTTACATATCTTGCATTCTGTCTGACTTGTTGTGTCTACTGTTGTATGTTGTGACTTGGACTATAATGTCATTTTACAGAGTGAAGATTAGATGTTTTCAAGCTTTATGAGATTTATGATGCACAAAAACACTCTCCCACCAAGAAACCACATCTGAAATGTAAAGCGTTTTGATAGTTCTCAACCGGGGCGCTCCCAGGGAGAGTAACTGCAGTAATTACTTAAGTTTCACGCAATATGAGGTTGAAGTTTCTCACATTTCACTTCACCACATACACTATGTAGGGATGGGTGCTTAAAATGGTTCTGCCACATTACAGAAATCTATTTGCTACTATAAATAGGTCATGGACAAATATAGCCATTTTTGAAACAGACGCTTAATTTCTATCTGCTTTTGTCAAACAGAAGGTCAAAGCCAGGTTATGAGTAAGTAGACAGGAATTCCAGGGAGAGCAGTGTATAAGCATGAGTGTGTCGGGGCTCGAGAGAGCACGGCTGAGAATGTAGTGCCGGCTTGGCTGAATGAGGGAAATCCGACGCATCTGTTTGTAAACGCTGTCTCCCTTGTGCGAGCCAATTCCATTAATCGTAGTGGTGGAGCTGCTGCAGGGGAATTTACACCAGTGCTTGACTCTCAGATGCTGAGAACTGTCTTAAAGTCATCAGGGTGGCGAGTTTGAGAGATGAAAGTAATAAAAATGAACAGATGAGTCTCCTAAGTGGCATAAACGTCTAAGCATTGGCCCCGTCATCAGGAGATGGCGAGGTCTCTGGTGTTGCCACAGGCATTTGTGGCTGGAAGTCAAAGTGTTTTCAGTCTCATTGGGTGGGTAGGACCACCTTCCCTCTCAATCATTCAGTGAGATGCTAACAAACACGAACGGCAGTTAGCTGATGCAGAGCTGGCATCTGGCATTCTTCTCCAAGCCCGTTGTGCTGTCCAATATTGTTATGTTAGCAGCGCATCATAAGTTGGTGGCATTGTGTGATGGAGAAAACTAAGGTGGAACTGGCTGTGACTAAACTGAACTGAAATTTCGAGTGTTTGATCACGGTTAATCATTCGTTACAGTTCATCATTCACAGTTTAATCACAGCTTATTGATCTTACATGACAGTTGAGATGACAATTACCCAATAAAAAGAAAAGTTCCATGATAACAGTGATGACATTAAAATTTAATTTTTTTAAATCCCTTAAATTGTTTATCACAGTGGTTTTTCAGTTTATTTTTGCTATTTGCATTAACATTTATCAATTCATTTGTGTTACTTCTACCCTTCAAAGACGAGAGACTGTCAAGATTTTGCAGTGGATAGGAAACATTACTTATAAGAATGCATGAGAACTAGCAGTTTAAGATAACAAATTAAAAGAAGGCATAAAGTATAAATGTAGCAGAACAGTGTAGGAGCAATATTCCGGAATATGCTATCTTCAATGTGTAACTTTTGTGCAGGCATTGTTCAGATTTCTCAAGACTGTCTTTGTTTTTCACAGGATGCTCATGCTTTAGAAGACGTGACGGATAACACTGCAGACATGGATCATCTGAACAGAAATCAGCCAAATCGTGGCCACCAGACTCATCAGGTGCTACAGGTGAGACTGTGTTGACTTAAAACAATCTAATTCACACAATTGCCTCTTAACCTCTGTAGTCAATCGCCCTTGCTTGATGTCTGATTTTTGCTTCTTCTTTGGAGCTACTAGGCTAATGATAGACCAGCTTAATCATTTTACCTTCAACTGTGTTGAAAATGGCTTAGAGAGCATATTTCTTACTGGTGGAATATATGCTTTCATTCAGTTGTGGAATTGTATGGTTTGTACAGCCAATGTCTTGCTGATAGGAGGAAGAGAACATTAAGACGAGCATTCATATTGCAACTGTATGGCACTCCCTTGTCATGACATGTTCCATCAACACTATGACAATATTTTGTTAGATATGCAGCCTTTTCTTAGATAAGTAGCAGGTAAAGAATTTTTGGCTTTGAAGGCGGGGAAGGATAACACTGACACTATTATGAAAGTGTATCTCATTGAAATGGTGCACAAAGAGAGAAAGAAGTCACCACTCAGTACTTCATTCACCTTCAATCAAGAGCTGTTACTCAGAACAACACAATGAGACAGGAAACCACCCAGCATATGGAGTCACATTAGGTCAGAGAATATTAACCAGATAGTGAGACTTTAACCTGGCTTCTTTCACAGTGTTTGCAATTCGGTCTGGGGGAGTCCAGCAGTCAGGCAAGAAAATAACAGGCAGAGCGTGAAACAGTCTCCATCCTTGGGGCCCCATTCTATGCGCATTTTTGTGTTTTCCATTAACACACATCATTCTGACCAAGCCTTACACGAGCTTGGCCAGGAGTGTAAAAGGATTACTTAGTGAAAAATCAAATGTACACAAGTCTCTCCTTAACCCAAAAGACATTAAAGCAGCTGCTACCACTGTTAGACATGCGAAGCACTTTATTCTACTTTTTACAAACATTGGTATGTCACAAACTACTTAACAGCTCCACACTCAACTAGACACGCAATTAGTGTGACCTCATTAATGCTCTCACTAGTTCTGGATGCAATCAAATCCGCACAAGGAATGTTCCAACCTCTGTCAGAAATGTAGAGGCTGTAGAAGCCACTATGTTTGGGGGGAAAAACGCATAGGAATGTGTGTCATTGGGGTCTCACATCATGAAAAAAAAAATTCTATTAAATGCTTTTTTTTTAGTAATGTTTTATGTTTCCATTCAAACAGAAAACTAATCAATATGCTGTAATTTATTTATAGAAATATTTATAGAAATTATAGAAATGAATGGGCTATTCTGTACTATCTAGACTTGGGTTTAATCTGGGTCTGGGGAAACAATTTAGTGTATAAGCTTCTATTACATTTGAGCTAAATTATAGTCTGCAAAACATTGGACATCAAACCTGTTTTTATTGACTGACTACATCTGGAGTAAGAGGAAATTGTGTCAATTTAATTTATTTGCCAAACAAGGGACATGAAAATACAAGACTGTGGAATCTAAGGCTAAGTCTGAGAGCTTCTGCTTTATAGACATTCTGCATTACCATCATCAGCCCAATGGCAAGGCTGTCACAACCCTTCACTTGTCCTAACACGGCATCTGTGAAATCCCCTTAACATCTATGGACTTTAACAGATAGGGCTAATTTGATCTAGATAATCTTTCTTTAAGGATCAGATGAACCCAACGTTATGCCATTTAGCAAAGATTAGCGTCAGTTTTGAGCTGTATAGGGATGCGTAAAAGATATTAAATTAAAAATTGCAAATAAAGAATGATGTGAATTATGTGCAGCATGGTAATATGTGCCTATTCTGGAAGGACACTGACAATAGGAAGCTTTCCCCATTTCCACCCAACACCAATAAAAGAATGCAATATTTTCAGGAGGGTGATGTCATTGCAAAATAGCAACAAAAAAGGATTCGACAGTTCCTTCCCAGGCGCTTGCAGCTCCCACCGTAACCATGACAACCACCCCTTACTTGGCTTTGAGCGTCCCAGCTCCCCCGCCCCCCTTACAGTCTAAAGGCATTACAGAAGGGAAGCTGACACATTCGGCACAAACAAGTGTATGAGCTGCACCTCCAGCTAAGTGTCCTCACATTGACTAGCACTTCAGGATTTAGAGTGAATCTGAGTAACCTAGAACTTTCCTCAAGGACACTGAAAAAAGGGTCCATGATTAAAATGTGTCATCATTGCACACAAAATGTGTCACATGAAAAGAATTGTGTCAAATGACACTGTTTTGTTGATTTTCTAAGTTTAAATAATCCTCTTTATACTCTATAAAATTCCTCTACAGAGATATGAGACATATAAGAACAAAATGTCTATTTTATTCACATTTTAAAAGCACCATTTGAGTCAGTGGAACTGCAAGTGTATGAACTTAAGCACCAAAAACAACTGTCCAACCAATGCTGAGAATGCTGTTTACCTTAGTGTTGCTTCACATTCTTCCTTAAAACAACATTTGGTCCATGGTATTTCCGGTATAAGGCTCATCTGTAGCAGGTCACAGTAAAAGTGCTATGTACTTGAATCATATTCAAACATCTATTCAACATGAATAAAAGGTATTGCATTATTGCTCTAAGTAACTAAACTGAAACATCTTAATGCACTGTACTGTAATTCATAAAAGACAATAGACCCTGATCTTACATCTTTGCTCATGCTGACCTCTTGGCCTCCACAGAGCACTCCGCTGGACCTTATCGAGACAGGAAAGGGACTGAAAGTCCAGGCAGAACGCCCCCATCTGGTCAGTCTTGGGAGTGGCCGTCTCAGCACAGCCATTACACTGCTGCCCCTGCCTGAAGGTGAGTGGCAGTTCACTATTTATCTTTATATCTCTGAGGTCTCTGTAATTCTTTTAGTCATCCACACAAACGCAGAGACCATTTGAAAACAGTTAGAGATATACGTACCTGTATTTAGGTCACAGCCACTGGACACAGGCCTCCTCAAATCCCCTTCCCCCATTTCTGTCTACAGCTTAAGAGGTTAATGACCCAAGCCTGTCATCACTCCCCCTTCCTAAGGCCAGCAGCAACAGGAGACCTTTAAACAAGGCCTCCTCCTTAATCAGCTGAGTCGCTTCCAACCCCTCCTTCACCTGCCTCCCCCTACATCTGCCTGATACCGACCAGCATTCTTTACTGTCTCTCCATTATCCCAGACCATCTGTCTGCATCCCTACAGAAGATGTATGGAATGTCTTGGAGCAGTTTCAGATGCTTTCATAAGAAAAACAGTTCAGGCAATACAGAGTGAAATAATGGTTGTAGTCAAACTGCCAGGCTTTACGGGTTCACGCTTATCTTGGCGGCCTGGCTTGAGATAAGACTGTACAGGGCCAGCTGAGGAGAGTGGAGAGGAATGCGCTTTTCTTCTTCACGCTAGAGTCGCACTTGTTTACCTTGGCCGGAAGATTTACCGCTTGACTGCCATGCTCTCCTTCTATTGTCATGTCTCTCAGTGAGCATTTCATGAGTCATTCCCTCTGGAGGGCAGACCTACATACTGCTCCGGTCCAGCCTTGGGGGACACAATAGTCAACATCTTTATGACAAAGTTAGGTGTGGAGGGGAAGGGATTGTGCCTCTGGTAAAAGAGTAGCTTGCTGAAGCACAGGTCATTTTTTAACAAAAAACAATGAGCAAACACAGATACAAGTACACTGGTGTGTAAAACAGTAAAAATGTTCTATGATCTTCTGTTTTCAATCACTTTTGAACCTTCCAGGACTGGAAAGTGTTCTAAATCTTCAGCCCATAAAGAAGTCACCCTTATATCTTTCGTAAAAACTCTATTCGTGTCTCAAACTGCTTAAACAGCAATGTTAAGGACACAGTATGAATTTCTGCGAGGCAAAAAAATAAAATGTGCAGGACAGCGCAAACCACCTCGGGAGTAGGAGTGCTGATCTCCAATCAGTTTGTCTGGCAGCAACGTCATAAATATGTAAGATCAGTCATCTCCAGCCATGGTGTTTTATGAAATTAAGTTTCTGTAGCAATCAAGTTTTAATTACTTTTGTAACTCACAGTAAGTGTCCTAAACCACACAGACAAGCATGCGCTCTGTTAATGAAGAGCTGGATGTGGTTTGAGCAGATTAAACGTTTCAGGGATGTATTTATGGCTTCTAGCATTTGTTTTCAATATTAGTCTTGAAAGCAACAGTGTAAATTTTCATTTTTGCTATTTCTGTAACCCCCCTTTAGCCCCCAGTAACTGAAGACATGGTGTATTCTCTGTAACCTGACAGAAACGGCCAGCGAATCTGACCTTATTTGCAATCACAAGCAAAAGAGGTTGTTTTCAAGATTTGGATTTAATGAAAAGTTATTGTAGAGGATGCAGTCTAATTTTTGCAGTCTTTACATTCTTGCCCAGTTTGTCATTTCATAAAACAAACTGAATACAGATAAGAGATAACCCTTTGTCAGACTTTCATTGACACAGAATGTAAATCAAATGTAACCGTAAATCCTTTTTTAACTCTTTATGCATGTAATTATGTAGCTAGATTTAAGTATCATAGCAAAACAAAAGTAAGGACTCTTACTATAAGAGTCAATTAACACTTACAGGTGCAGTTACACTGTAGCTTTGCTGACATTGCTGGTATGCAACCAGACTGATATACATATGATCTCTTGGTTTAATTCATTTTTAATTCAGGGTGAATCTATTGTATAGATGTTGTATGCTGTGTATCTTATCAGGCTGTCTGAAATATCTTCTTAGGGAAGACCACACTGGGCTATGGAGCTATGGACATAAACATCCAGGGTCCTGGAGTTTCTGCCCAGCACTGCTTCATTGAGAACAAAGCTGGTGTGATCACATTGCACCCCTGTGGGAACCAGTGCAGCATGGATGGACTTCTAGTCACCAAGCCTGTCCGCCTGTCTCAAGGTATCTCAGACATCTATTAATAAATGGATTCCACTTTCATAATTATATTACAGCTGTAAATGTTTGGGCACTCTTGCTTAAACTGCATGTGCTGTTGATTTGCAGTGTGCAATTACTGTTTATATGAATTGAATATAGTGGGGATATATATATATATATAGTTTATGTTTTGTTCTTTTCCAATATGTTAAAGTCGGGAAAGAAAGAATTCCTCATTTGCAAACAGACAGAGAAAGCAGGCTCTATACAAATGTGGACACAATAAGGGTTGCGATGAAATGTTATTACACTCTAAAGCATTTAGATCCCATATCCAAACTTTCATTTACATGTACATTGGATTTATATACAATATATTTATCTTGTTCTTTTACACACAAAAGTAATTTGTTTTTGCATGACCATTTCTATACCTGCCCTTCTATACCCCTCAGAATTAAACACACTGGTTTTGTTAAATGGATGCAAATAACCTAGTCGTCTGCCTTGTATTATGTCTCACAAAAATAAGCCATCACAAATGTTACAAAGGTATAAAAAGTGTGAATACATATCAAGTTAATATAATGGCTGCTTTATTGAGCCAGTGTGCCTCAATGTTGATATCCTTCAGGGATCTTTGTTTTTCTTCCTCTCACTAAAAATGTATTGATCGTTCGCCAGCCACAGGCTCTCTGAGGAGCCGTGTGTTGTAACAAGGATTTAGTCCTGCGATACCTAAACCCAGCAATCATGATTCCCCTGAGTGGAGGAACGAACTGTCATATGATCTTCTTAGACCAAGAACGATGGAGAAAATAACTTTTTCAGCATTTATGTCTCCCCTGCACATACAACACCATATCAGATTGAACAGAGGGTTACAATGGTGCACTGTCAGAATGAACACATCTTCATGTGAGCTGAAAGCTTGACATTTGCTAAGAAAGAAAGTGTATCTTGGCACTGATTCGCAGCTCTGCTGCCTCAGCAGGTGTGCAAAAGGTCACGTATGTGTGTTCTTTGTGGAGGGGAATTGCTGGATATCAAGTTATCTGTGGTACATGTCACAAATTTTGCACAACGACTGGCTACACCCTTGGGCTGAGGTTTCTATGGTAACTCATTTGGTCGAAGCAAATTACGGTAACTCTTAAGTCTCTGCCGGAGATCTGACCCCATTTGATCAAATAAGGCCAATCACGTCAGTGGTCTGGAACTCCATTGGACGTGAGCTTCCTCGAACAATCGCAGCTGCTCCCTCTGCGATCATCACCCAGTGTGATGCAGGAGTGTGAAATCGCTTTGCTACTTTCATGAATGAGGGTTCATGTATCCCCGACAGAAAACACAGCTTCTCAGAATAGGAGTGTTGATCTGCTGATCCAGGGTCTGTTTCTGTCACAGGACAATCACAGTAAATTAGTACGGAATCTGGTCCTGGATCAGCACGCTATTCTGAGACAGCTTGAATAGGGGCCATGGCCCAACATCTTTTGTCTGAGGGAGCAATCTGAGCACAGGTCCAGGGGGAAGGGCGTGTTGGGGGGCGATCTGTTGTGTAGGCTTATGTGTGAGTGGGTGAAGGTAATTTGCATGGCTAATCTTCAGCTATTACTGTCTGAAGTGCGAACAAGAAAATGTGACCTCATCTAAAAGTGTCGTGGACTCAAGGTCCCTTAAAGCACACAGACACTGTTTCTTCAACACTGTATGCATTAAATACAGGCATTTGTGCTGCGTGACAGTCTAAGACTATCAAAAAACTGTCTAAAGTAAAGTTGGTAAAGTTAAGTCTTGCGTGACCACACAACAGTACGGCACACAGGGTGAACAATGATTCTTTTTCTGCATTTAACTCATTCGCCAAGTGAAGCAGTGGGCTGCTACCGATAGGGGGCGCCCAGGGAGCAGTGAGTGCTTACAGTGCCTTGCTCAAGGGTACCTCAATGGTGCCATTAGAAGTCCTGGAATTCAAACCCATGATCACAGGGGCGACTTCCTAAACACCAGAGTCTCAGTAGAATAGCGCCTGAGACTCTAAATATCAGATTTGTGGGTTTGTGTCCCTTGTTGGGTGCTGGTGGCCTGGTAGGGAGCTGCCCCTGTGATTAGAAGGTTGTGTTCATGTGACCATATGGACCACTTAGTTTACTTTAAAGAAATAAACAACAGTAGCTTTTATGGCTGCAGGAAACCCTGGGCTGTAACATTAACCTTGAGGAAAAATACCTCTTCTGAGAGAGACTCTGACTCAGGAGTGAGCAGTAAACTCTCTCTCTCTCACCCTCACACACCCCCCTCCTTCACCATCCCTCTTTTCTGTGTGACGAGGAAATGAGCTGGCTCCACTGACGGAGACAGCTGTGGCACCACTAAGGAGCAGCTAACCGGCTAACGACCAAAATACTCCACAGCAGCACCTGCACAGACTGTCTGTTTGGACTAAAACAGGATTTTAGGTGCACTTTACTGGATAAAATGCGTCTCTGCTGGAAGGGTGGTTTGTATACCTCGCGGAGCTTACCTGGTTTTCTCAGTTTTGTTTGTTAGATAATGGAGAAACGCTAAAAGACACTTGGAACAAAACCAGAATCACACCGCTTCACTTCAACAAGAAGAAACAGACATAACACGTGGCTTAATTTTTTAAAGGGACAGTCACCATTTTTTCCCCTTTCGGTGGACCCAAAACAGCCACCTGGATTTAGACGTAAGTGCAACAGTCAGTACCCCTGTGGTCTCTCGTGTTTTTAATTAAGATAAGATAAGAAAGAACTTTATATTTTTCCAAGACACATTTGTCATTAGCGTGTTCCATACAACAAGAAAGAATTCAAGATAACACCACAATTGAAAAACAGACAAACAATAGTGCATCAACAAGAACATTATTGTAACAGAATAACAGTGCAACACTGTGATTGTGGTGTTTAAGGTTTAGTGTACTTTACAGGTAGATAGGTAGTGTGGAATAGTTTATGAAAGTGACTTATGCAATAAAAATTAAATTGGCGAAGAAGATGAGATTAACATATAATAACAGTCAGTCAGTTCATAGATTAAACAGTTTTATTGCACAATGGTTCATGCAAATGGTTCTTAATGAGGATATTTTGCTATACATACTCTAAAAGCCTCCTTCTGTACGGTATTCATTTAAAATGAGTGTTTACAGGCTGGACAGATTCTCAGTGGTTATTATAAACCAAGGTGACAGACGTCATCAGTTCAGGCCAGCTGACTGACTAGACTTCACTTTAATATGTGTTAGGATGAATGACTCGCTGTGTGCAAGTTTTTACTTATCAGGTATGACTATATATCATTCCCTAACGCTGTCCTGAACAACTTTACTGTTTCTGATCTGGACCACAGATCCAGCAGGGTTGGCCATGACTGTGGGTTATAAAGCTGGCCCCGGTAGTGATGTTTCATTTTGGCACAGACATGTGCTTGTATACTGTTACACAGCTATTCCTGGTCAATGTGACCCAAGTGCTCTAATCCTCATTCTGTCTGTGCTCTACTGCTGCAATCTGCTGTTTGCTCAATCTGATAGTTCACACGAATAGTTCACACAGCTTTATTTGTGAATTGAGACAGTCAGCCCGGCTGTTTAACTTCTGTGTTTGCCCTGGGTTTGACCTCAGGGCTCACCAGTTGTGTGTGGTGTGAGAGAAACTGTGTGTAGAGCCTCGCTGAGAGTTGGCATGGTCCTGCAATGGAGTTTATGGTGTTTCTTAGTTGGAATTATTTTGTAATGCACCTCATGTTAAGTGATTCTAATACAATAATATCATTGGGATTATTTAAACTATCTTAAACTATGTACCCAAGAAAAGAAAACAAAATAGTTATACCACACACTAATTACCTGAAACCTCCAAAGGTCATTTTATACCATTATCTACTGTTTTTATACCATTATTATATTATTGCGAACATTGATTTGAACCTTTTGTAAATGTAATACATTGCCTAGTCTCAGCCTCAGACGTCACGCCCACGGAACGTTGGCTAAATGTCTGATGCATATGGTACACTTAACTGGAAACA
>JBBIGB010000001.1:14030707-14042899 GCA_037577075.1 Alestopetersius hilgendorfi | reverse complement strand
TCAGCTGGAAAAGGCCAGACTCATCGAGTCCAGAGTGAGTGAAAGCCCAAAACACATCAGCTTGAATTTCATTATGATTTTCACTCAGGAATGACCACTCCTTTCTTTTTCACGCATCCTGCAGGAGCGAGAGAGCCAGGCCCGTAAACAGATGCTGGAAGAGGAGAGGAGGAGAAGGGAAGAGGCAGAGAAGAGGCTGCAGGAAGAGACGGTGCACCGACAGCAGCTGATTGAGAAGGAGGTGAAGATGAGGGCAAAAAACTTCTCTCAGGCAAGTCTGCTGAACGCTGCATCATGTTACAGTGTATCTCACCGAGGACAAACCAGCTGCTCACACAGTCAGTTATAAATAAATAAATAAATAAATAAATAGACTGCATGTGAAAAGTTTCAGGACGGCTCAGCTTTTCAAAATAACTGCAGAACTTTTTTTGTTTATTTATTCATACATATATACATTTATTTATTCTCGAATTTCTTTCTTCCCACTTTGGTCATACCCAATTCCACCCACTAGCTAGTTTCTCCACAATTTACTGTTTCATATTAAACCATACAGAAGGTGTTTTCTTGAAGTGTGAATGAATTAATTAGGTAGAAATCTTGGTACATTAATAGAGTTTCCCATTAATAGTAATAAAATCATTTTTCAGGAAAAAACGTATAATTCCTATATAAAACCTATACCAATATACTGATAGTTGAGTGTTGCCAAACAGACTCATAGTAAGTTACATTTTACTTCAGAAATTCCAAACAAAGAGAGGAGGTGTCTCCAGAATAGCTCTTTCAAAGCTTTTTCAAGGGAATAAGTGTAACCTCAGAGGTGTTTGTAGAGATTGTTGCTGTTGTAAAAAAAAATAAAAAAACAATTTTTCTTTTGTCATTTTGAAAAAAAAAAACAGCTGCTCTTCAGATTGTTTGAACATAAATGGAAAACAAAAATGTTTTGCTATATGAAACAAAGTCACTGCTTCTGAGATTGCTGTGTTGTGCTGTCTTGAAGGAACAGGTGTTTTAAACGGTCGGCCTAATCCTCTCTCTCTGTCTTTTTTTTTTCTTTTTTTTCTAAAGGCTCGACCCATGACCCGCTACCTGCCCATCCGCAAGGAGGAATTTGACCTGCGCTCACACGTAGAGTCTTCAGGTCACAATGTGGAGACCTGTTACCATGTTATCGTCAACGAGAAGATGTGTAAGGGCTACCTGGTCAAGATGGGCGGCAAGATCAAGTCGTGGAAGAAGCGCTGGTTCGTCTTCGACCGCCTCAAAAGGACGTTCTCCTATTACGTCGGTAGGCACGCCGCCTAGCTTCCACTGCCAGACATGTTCCCCACTGTGTGTTATGCAAATGAATCCTTGCCAATGTGTTCTTATGCCTCTTAGCGCCCTGAGCTTGAAGAAAGCCTCAATTTAGTACAAAGAGCCGATTCTTAGTGCGGCGAAGCTAGTGTGGGGGGATACGGGTAATTAGCGGCTGCTTTAGCTGGTGGAGGCTGCCGCGGTTTCCGATAGCCTCGGGTTAGCCAGGGGCATACAAATATCCAGCAGCTCGGCCGCATCCTATCTGATGCTGATGAAATCCGCTGCAATGCTGTGGAAATCCTGCTCCACACTTGGCCCCATTTGCGCACGGCATGGGCTGGCGCTTTTGCTCCCCCCCCCAATCGTGGCACAGGCAGAAAAAGGCAAATGAAACCCACTAACAAGGGTGAAATACTAACAGTATCTGCTGTCAACCCTCTCCAGAGGCAAGTCTGTTTATAACCTTCAGTCATGCACTTTTGCTCACAGTGTCATTTCTGTCCCGTCCACAGATAAGCATGAGACCAAGCTGAAGGGAGTCATCTATTTCCAGGCCATCGAGGAGGTTTATTATGACCATTTACGCAGTGCCACAAAGGTAAAGCGTCCAATTACACAGCTGTTTCACCCCTTAGATGATACTCAACTCAAAACAAAGCCACAAAAGCCACACTTCACACGCTCCTGCTGTTTCTGCACTCACGCAGTTTCTCTGCAATCTTTCTCTTTTTTCAGCTTTATTCTGCTCACATTCTTTTATCTGTGCTTTGCTTCTCACATTTTTTTCTGTTGTGATTTTGATCGTCTGTGCATTCTTCCACCCTCCTTCCTGTCCTTTCTTTTTGCTCCGCCGGCCGTTCCCACAGAAAGGATTTTTCAACCTGAACTTGACAAATGTATGTATTTCTTCCTCCCGCCCCTCAGAACGCATCCTGCATGTGATTTAGTCTCCCTTTGCCCAGAGACAGAGCTGAATTGAATTTTGAGTTCCTATGCTAACACCAAGCTTATCTTCTTATCCTCCCCCCTTGAGATTAATTACCAATTAGTCACAACAGAGTCAGCCTCGGAGTGATTATGCGCATTGCACTGTTGCCGTGGCCAGTATTGTAGGGGCTGTAGAGGAGGTCCCATTGTGTGTCAGCAGATAAGGAATACAGAACCGTAGACTTTTCTGTGTTCCATCTGCCCCCAGCACATCTCTGAACTACTGCCTCCTCAGTTTCACAGGGATGTGTGTGTGTGTGTGTGTGTGTATTAAATACACATGTGATTTGTGTGTGTAGGAAGGTTTGCAGCTGGGTTCAGTAACGACCAATATATATTTTTTAAGTATTGATATTTAAGATCCATTTAGTTCCATTTTCTTTTCACTTTTTTTTGTTATTCTATTCGTTAAAGGAATAATACTAGGAGGAAAAATCTGTGAATTTCTGCTGATTTAGTCAACAAAAACATTTAAGTGTCCACATGTTGCTTCATTGGTTTATAAAGTTTTCAAAAATTAATTTCCATTAAAATAAATAACCAAAACGTGTCTCAACCCGCTCAGTGCGCATCCAGCTGTTCATTAAGGTCTAAAAGCAGAGAACTGAGTCCTACAAGTTTAATAAAATCTACATGTGGTTTGTGTGGGTTGAAAAACGTTTTGGCAATTTAATTGATGGAAATGGTCTATTTCAGTAACTTCTAGTGTTCGATAGCCTCATTAGCCTTGTAGCTCCAGAACTACACTAAATGTAGACACAAAACATCTATTGGCTAATTTGCTACATCTGAGGTGACTGGAAAATAGATCTGATTTTCTGATCTGGAAATAATCCTTTAATTCAGGGCTGTGCATCTGCAGTCTGGATGTTTCTGGTCAAACACAGCGATAGTTCAGCGGTTTTACAGATATGCCCAATAATAATAATTCTGCAATTATTTTTATAACTATGTTTTAATTCCATCAGTTAATGCACTGTTGCTATGATCTTCTTTCAAAGTATGTCGGAGCATGATCAGAATTGACCAGGACTAGCTCATTTAATTTAGCTGCTCAGCATTTCCGATATCATTAAGGAAAGTTTTATTTCCATGATATGCCCTATTTAACCTAAAAATAATCAGAATATATATGTTAAAGCATTGTTATATTAATCTATAAAAAGCTGTTAAACATTATTTAATTGTGATTTCGTTCGACACATTCATTTTGTCTTGTCCCTCTCAGTATTATAACACTTAGTGTGTTTGAGCAGGAAAATCTTAAATCCGTGCTGATCATTGGCCCTCCAGGACTGGAACTGGACCCTGTTCCATAAATAAATGGAACAAAATGAATTTTGTATTTTGAGGATGTATTTGTATTTTGCTTTGCTTTAAAGAACCTGTTCAGTGCATGTTACCGCATGCCAGAATGCCTTAATGAGAAACTCACATTTTTGTTTTTCCATAGATGCTAATTCCCAGCGCTTTATGCTGACACTCTCTTGGGTAACTCTTGCTTTTCTCTCTTGGCTTTAGAGCCCCAATCCTTCGCTGACGTTCTGTGTGAAGACACATGACAGACTGTACTATGTGGTGGCACCATCTCCGGAGGCGATGCGGATCTGGATGGATGTTATAGTGACCGGAGCAGAGGGCTACACGCAGTTCATGACCTAAAGAAGGGGCATTCCCAAAGGAAAAAACGGTCAAATCAGAAACGGTTTCGGCAGGGACACGTCAAAAGACTCCCCCTCCTGTTTACTGGGTCAACGGACTCTACGATGAGGGGAAACACCTTTTATTATTTTATATGACATTCTTTCTTTTTTTTTGTTTTGAATAACTTGTGTATTCAGCACGACTGTACAGATACACATTTTCACAGGTTTTCTGTGTCTGCCTGGATTTAAAAAGGGATTTCTAAAAGATGAACTTGAGAAGCAAACCTACGCATGGTTGGCTCAGAGATCTGCAGCAAAAACGCCTTTGTTTTTTCTTTCTTTCTTTCTTTTTTTTTTTTTGGCCATAGTATAGTATTCCACAGTCCTGTTCTTTTAAATTTCCAAGTGTATTTTGTATTTTTTATTATTATTGTCCCTTCCCCACACATTTTTAATGTGATGTTGCCAAATGACATCAAGCCATTTTGGAGTGCTTTTTTGTGTAAAAACTGTTTTTGTGGCTTTGATTGACAGAGAATGAGAGATTATAATTTTACAGGTAGTGCGTTTTAGTGCATATCAGTATAGCATAAATACGCTCTAGACCAGGGGTCTGAAACCTGTCCAGGAAGGGCCGCTGTGGCTGCAAGTTTTCATTTCAACCAAGAAGAAGCCAGACCTGAGTAACTGAAAATCAAGACCAACTGATTACAGAGGTGGGATCAGGTGTGCCCCCTGCTTGGTTGGAACGAAAACCTGCGCCCACAGCGGCCCTTTCTGGACAGGTTTGAGACTCCTGCTCTAGACAAACATCCAGAGTCCCACAGAAACCTTGTTCACCAAAGCTCACCAGCCAGCTTACGAGTCCACCGCTCCATGTTTAGACCACCGCCAACAGCTCCTGTTCACCTGCGTCCTATCGTCTGTGCGTGGCAAGCAAACTCACATCACCACAGTAGAGTCTAATTTGCCAAGTCCTGACAACTTGATCTTCTGACTTGATCCCCTAAGGAAGCAGCCATCTTCTCTTCACTGCCACCTGAAGGCCAGGAGAACTAAGTGAACATCAGCCAGAAAAACTGCTGGCTGATAAACATGGAAACACTACTGGACATTAATGTAATAATGCAAATCATTCAGTGCCTTGATATTTGCCCACGTTTCATCACTCCACTGAAGTGAGTGTCTAACAGGACCAGAAAACGCAAGAAACACAATCGCCGTTCATGTTAAATGTTATTTTTATTCCTGAGACGTATTGATGTGAGAGTTCTTAGCAAATATTTGCACATGGCATGTAGTCGGATCAAAAAAATAAGCGATGACTGACCATGAACATGACTGGTGATGTGTCAGCTTTAACAGACTATTAAAAAAAAGAAGAAGAAAAAAAGAAACAGTCAGTGTATTAGTAGCTTGTAAAGTCATTATATGTGGAAGCTCTGTAATCTGCCTTGGCTTATGTTAGTTTGAGGGGGAAGACATGGTCCTCTGGGCTGAACTATGCTGTGATTTCAAATGTGAGAATCCGGACTCTCTTTCATGCCTTAGTGTTTCCTGAGGAAAAAGGTTTTATTTATAAATAGTTTTCTCTCTGTAACAGCTGCAACACTGTTTGAAAAAGACCAACAAGCTTTTAATTTTTCTGAAATACAACTGTGGTGTTAACAACGGCCAAAAAAATATCACTGATGACTGTTGATCCTGATTACTTTAACAGTGTTTTTTTTTTTTTTTTTTTTTTTGAAATACAAGATAAATCTTTTCAAAAATCTGAATCCATTTACTGCCCTTTCTTTCTTTTTCAAAAGAGTTTTCCCGATATTTCAAAAACTACATAATTACGTAGATGTAAACATTCAATCACAGTCGTTTGATATGAAGCATGCATTGAAAATGAACCAGTCCGAAGCGTTCACAATGGTGGTAAAGGAACCAGACGCCTGTAAAAAGCCTCTTATAGAAATATATGACCTGAAATGTTTACAAATAAGTAAACTGTGGCCCTTTATTAGTCATGTGGGAACACAACAGCACCCAGTGTGAACAATGTGAAATTCTTTATCTGCATTTAACCCATTCACCACCAGTGACGAGGGGGGAACCCGGGGAGCTGTTTGTGGGAACGGTACCTTGCTCACGAGTACCAGAGTGGTGCCGCTGGGATTAAGTCTTCTGATTGCACAGGCAACTCCCAAATCGCCAGGCTACCAGCCGCCCCTTTAAAAATCTAAAAATGATGAAGTACTTGCAGGTGTTGTGAGGCAAAACAGTCCCCAAAGAAACCATTTACATATAAAACAGGTGTGTAGGTTCACTGGTAATTTTATATTGTAGGCGTCACAACCCCTGGCTCCTACCACCACCGCTGTGAGTCTGTAATTTTCTCTTTAATGCACTGTTTCACGTCAAATAACTCGGAGAGACTGTTTTACGTTTTGATAATTAAATTCTAGAAAAATGTTGAATGCTCATCCAGAACTGGTCTAAAACACACTAGGATGCATGCACACACCAACACACACATTCTCCTCAGCAAACAATCCTCTCACTAAACCTGTACATGCTGACACGATGCTGAAATGATGGTACTTTTCATGCAGCACTTTGGATGGTTTCATTTGGTTTTTTTTTCCTGGTTTATTAAAAAGAACAAACCTCCTGGTCTCTCTCCTCGTGTTGAAATGGTTCACACACCTATAATAATGTTCCTGCTCACTGTGTGCTACTTCATTTAACAGGAGGCTTTCAGTTTCTTAATGATGCTGCTTTGAATCAAAGCATCCTGCCATCTTCCCGTTTAAGACTCTTGGCCAGTACATCCTGATTAAAATCACGTTTGATAGGGAAGAACTAATGAGTGCCTACATTTTTCAGAACAGCGGAAGACTTCTTTAGGAGACAGAAGTACTACAGCAGAGTTAGACTAAAAACTTCAATCGGCAAGTAAATTGCAGCAAAATTAACCTTTTATAATGATGTTTACTGAGTTTCAATGTGTGAAGCTCCCACACTAGACCTTTTTAAAGACCAGTCAGAGCACCTGGAATATCAGGTCTCAAATAAACATCAGTTTCTCATGTGTAGTTACTTACCCCTGACACAGAGAGGGCTGTACTTCGTAAGACCGAGACACAAAACAACAGCTTTATATTTACCAAATGAAAGATGCATGCACTCAACTCACTGCAACAGTACGACTGGTCACTTCAGTGAATTTGCCCAATGTCTGGCTTTCTGTTTATTTTGTCTTTAACTAGGGCTGTGCAATCTAAACAACTAATTACAACTGTGCTTACAATCGATATATGATAACGGTAGGAAGCCATATGATTGTATGCAAAGATTTGTCCAAGAAAAACCTCTACTGTTCAACAGTGATTGTCTGTTTGTCTGTACACAAAGAGAGACTCTCTCTCTCTCTCTCTCTCTCTCTCTCTCTCTCTCTCTCTCTCTCTCTCTCTCTCTGGGTTGATCAGAGGAGGATGAGTTCCCCTTTCGAGTCTTTGTTCCTCTCAAGGTTTCTTCCTTTCATCTTTAGGGAGCTTTCCTTGGCTCACTAGTGGTTTGAATCTGACATCATCGGTTGTAAAAAGCTCTGCATGAATAAAACTGAATTGATTTGAAACCCCTGATCAATTCTACAAATTTGAATGCCTTACAATTTATTTGCTTGCTTAAAAATACTAAAAAAAATAATTCTAATTAAATCAGGTGTTTGCAAAATTTAGTACACTGGTGTTCTATCTTCATAGGTCCCAGCTTATTTGACCCATTTGCCCACAAGCATGAAATCTTTTATACTTAGTGGTGATGTGGCAGCCAGGACGTGCAGACAGAAAGATGAAAAGATTTATAGACAAATCCTCAAAACTAATCCCCACCCATCAGTGAAGAAACTAAAGACAAAATGGACAGTGACCTCCAAACTGAACACTGCATTTCTTTAAATGTTTTAAGATTTTCAAATTTCTCCGTGTTCTATGAATATTCTGAACTAGAAATGTTCCGCATGGGAATGTCGGGAAGAAAATGGAAAGAAAAATGCTGGTTTTCTCAGAAAAGGATTGAATCTAGTCCTGGTCTACTGCATGGAGATTATCTGCTAAAAAGAAAATGTGTGGCACAAGTCTTGTTTTTCTATTTTCTTCTATAACATTTGTTTATTTCATCATGCATTCTTGGGCAGGGTCAATTCATATTAACCAGTAACATTTCAGCTTTCACTCCCATCACCTCACCTACCCTCGTGCAGGAAAAATGCCTCCAGCAGCTCAGAGACCCTCCCTGACAGCACTCGCAAATGTACCATGGTATAGAAAGAAAAATATATTTCCAATTTACACTGCATTTAGTTTCTGTCTGAGAAACTAACCTTTGCAACCAGTTTCCTGCACACAGATAAAGTCCATTACTGGAATAAATGGTAAAGCCAGTGATAAACTGGTTCATAGTGTGAAACATGATGTGTGTTACTGGACAGTCTAAACTTATTTGTGGATCACACACACTGACATACACCCATTCATTATTCTTTCTCCTGTTTTACTGTTTTACTATTGTACAGCACTTTGTGATTTTGTCTGAGAAAGGCGCTTTGTATAAAAATTACTTACTTACTTACATATATGCTGGTGGCCTGCTGGTTAGTGAGTTGCCCCTGTGATTAGAAGGTTGTGGGTTTGAATCCCAGGACTGCCAGTGGCATCACTGAGGTACCCTTCACACACTGTTTCCTGGGCACACTGTTGCGGGCTGCCCACTGCTTAACTTGGTGACTGAGTTCAATACAGAGAACAATTTTGTGTGCGGTGTTGTGTTCATGTGTGACAAATGCAGACTTTACACTGACACATATATTTGACATGAAGGGGAAGATGATGCCGATTGCTAGTTGATAAAGTACCGTCCCACAATTGACATTTCTCATCATTAACATCAAAAAGCAGTGAGGAAGGTGGCTTTAAGAGCATATTTCCCTGCTGCAAGCTTTCCTTCTTTTGTTTCTGAGTCTATGTAAAACTTCTCCCTGGTGGTATGGTAGTATTCATAAACCTGGCCTCGTATTGATCACCTGCATTCCCTCCATGATTACTATTAGATAAAGTAGACAAAGACATTTAATTATTGTCCAACAGATAAATTCATTGCATTACACTAGCACTGATTTCCATTCATGGCTGAATGCGACCCACAAGCCCAGCTGTAAAAACAGGACTTTTATTTGGGGAAGGTGAACACTTGGACCAATACAAACCATTGCTGTCTACTCAGGAACCACTGATCCTTGCATTTCTTAACATTACAAAACAACATTAACATTTACTACCATTCTAAAAATGTAATGGACTGATGGTATGCTGGGAGTCGCTCACCTCATCCAAATAGATGATGTTTCCATCCTCTTGGACCACATGTTCCTCTGCGCTTTCAGCTGCAGGCGCAGAAGAGCAGCTGACAGAAGTGGGGAGATGAGAGCAGGGAGATCAAAGAAAACATCTGCCCTTAAAGTGTCACTCATGCACCTCAGCGACTCCTCATCCAGCTTGAAGCCAGACAGCAGCTTGACATTGATCATCGGCATGTTGGTCTCCCCTCACCAGCCACTGTAACTGTCACACAGCTGGTTTCCCCAGTCACGTAGCACTGCGGATACCTGTTCTCTTTTACAGCCTCTTTTCACACTTTCATCCACTTGATCAAGAGAAAACAGTACATTCATTTCTGTGGGGGGGTTAGCATCTGGTCTTTCCAAGAAAGTCAATTCCATTTCTGTGTGTTTTATCACCTTTAGCTTCAGTTCCAGCAAAATCAGAATCAGAATCTGAAAACGTTGTTGATCCTATTATGACTGTACAGACACACAGAGACAAGTACAGTAAAATTTGCCCTTTTGGGCAAAGACTTTTTTGTTTATTTATCTATTCTAATTATGTTTATTGTTTTTTATCGTTTTATGTTCAAATAAAAATTTCAATCACTCAAAAAAAAAAAATATAGTATTAAAATCCAATTAAATCTGTAAATCAGACGAGAAAGATAACAAACACTAAGACATGATGATGAGACATTATTTCACCTAATACTAAACATCGATTTGGGCAGGATTTTAATTATTAAACATATGCACAATATTATGTGGAGTGTTTTTTAACCGTCTTACATTTACAGCTTTTATCCAAAGCGACTTCCATTTCCTAAATGCAGTCTGCCTGGAGCAACTTGGGGATAAGGGTCTTGCTCAGGGACCAAGTGGTAGTATGCTGAAGGTAGGATTTGAACCCTTGAGCTCTTGGTCTGGAGGCAAGTATCCTACCCACAGGGCCACCACCACCTCAGAGCTTTTGAATGTCACCTGAGAACTACAAGTACCTGAAGTGATGTTCTTTGTGTTGTTGCACCTTCCAACAGTTCTGCCAGGAGTGGGGGGTACAAAACAGACAGACTAAACGGTGCATTTTCATTAATTATAGAGCACCAGACAGACAGGGATTCACTAATATTAGTGGAGATTAAAATCCCCTGTTGTTTGTCACTGGAGAAAAGTGTAATGCCTGGCCCAGCCTATCAGATCACACAACAGTATTCCTCTTCTGTGCACTCTTTTTCTCAAGATGCATCTATTTTTGTATGTTATAAAGTGTACTTTTATTCCATTACACTTGTCTCTGTTCTTTTAGTAAGAGGAGTGCAGTACACAGCAAACTCTTAACTAAACTGTACTGAATCGTTACTTTAATTTATATATTTAACAGCAAGCTAAGCTACTGGTACCTTGTTCAGCTTCATTTCATCCTTCAAATCCACCATTGTTGTTCATTTGACAGGAGTAATCTCACTCATGAGTTCATGAAATAGATCACCATTTGAATAACTGTTAGCAATGAACTAATTTACTTCACAAAACCAGTATACAGTTAGATTAATTTATACATATAATTAAGTCATTTGTCTTTTGTTGGTCAGATCGTCTCTGCTCAGAAACTTTTGCTCTCCTCCCTCTTGTTCTCCTCCCTCCTTCCTGCAACTCCTCTGCAACCCCAGATAACCATACAGTAATGAAGAGGTAGAGAGGAGTTGGAGGAATGGAGAGAACCCTAGCGTCTAGAACCCTAAAACCCTCTGCTTTTCACCTCCATTCCCCTTTAAATCACCTTGACTGGAAACTGATATGTGATGCCATCTTGCTAATTAAACATCCTTTTAACAGCTGGAGACGTTAACATTTAATTATTTGAAAGTTCCTCTGCCGCTATTGTTGCTACTCTGTATGAAGCGCTTTCCTCAGAATCAGAACTGAAACATAAACTGTACCCACACACATTTCTTCCTTCTCCTAACACCATTCATATGCACAGTTCTGCCTTAAACAAACAGCTTACGCCCCAACAGTCACTATAAATACTCTTTATTTATTATATCCTGCACATTCTATGTCCTGCTACTGCTATAATGCACTATTCTTAGTTATTGCTGTCTACCTCTGTTCTGTATTTTTACACCCCTATTCTGACTCTGGTAGAACAGAGCTGCTAGAATACAGTGTCTGTCATAATCCTGTATATAAACTAGCACTGTAGCTGTTGACTGCACTAAATGTTGTCCTGTTTTTGTAGCTCCTGTGTTTTTCGTGCTCTCTCTTTGCACTCTGTGTTTTTGCCCAGTCTGCACGTATAAAGCTTTGTGTTTCTTGGTTAATTGTGTGTTCTTGTGTTGCTTCATGGCCCTGGAGGCACGTTGTTTAATTTCATTGTGTACTGTTCAAACGGTTGAAATGACGATAAACCTACTTGAGTTGACTTGAGATTGGAAACCTGACTAGCTAAACTCGAAAACAACACACAGATCAAGGAAAGTTCCATGTATTTGATTTGTTCTCGGTTAAATGTGAGCTTTGAATTGAAACCCTTCTTGAGCCGTGACTGATGCCATGCCACAAGTCCATGTGTCACATATTGTGAAATGCCCTCAGACAAGAAGACATAAATCGTTAATGAACATCACATCACTATGGCTTTATTTGTTTTGCTTTAGTGTCGTTCTGTTCTTGTGTGTATGCTGGTGTTTTGAGGCTTCAGTGTAATATAAAGTGAATATGACTTGTATATGAATTATTACGAATGATTTACATTCGTTCCAACAGGACTGACGTGTGTTCTTTTTTTCTTTCTGTGACTTTTTTTGGAAACCACACACAAAAACACACATCAGAATTTACATTTGGTTAGATAAAATATATATATATATATATATA
>JBBIGB010000001.1:14012119-14022550 GCA_037577075.1 Alestopetersius hilgendorfi | reverse complement strand
CACACACACACACACACACACACACACACACACACACACACACACACAGGTGTTCCCCATGACACATGTCATTTAATATAAGTTCATTCTTAATGCATTTGGAATGAGATGTTAAGAATTGTGGTAATTATACTTCTTTTTTTAAAAAAAGGCTCTAGATTAAAATGTAAAATACTACACATGTCCTGGATTAGATGTCCTAGAAACACTTACTTATAATATAATTTCCTGTGTTCTTAATGTGGGAAATAAATAAGAAAACACACTGACACAAGTTGACACTAACTGTGAAATGTGACAATGTGACTACACTTCAGACATGTTCTCACACACACAAATGCACGCACACACATGCACATGCACACACACATGTGCACGTACACACATCCCCCTCCCACACACACATGCAAAACTCTTTCAGCTTGTTTGTAAAACGGCTCCTTCCAGTGGACAGGCTCAGATTGCATCACTACAGAATTCTACACTGCACTATCAAGTGTAAGAGTGATCATCTTGCAACACTTTAACAAACTGAATTTAATTATCTCCACATCCTGAACAGGCATGATGCTGATGTCAATGGTGCTCCAGGTTGTAAGTACACATTATTTGCTGACAGAATACAGTGTACCCCAGTAAACACACTCATAAGGAGGGGAGGTCTGCTGACTGAAATGAGTTGTTTTTTGAGTAAATATCTCTCATAGTGCTGACCCTCTGAACCCAAACAATACACCTTTAGTTCACTCCCCCACCACCCCCACCCCCTGCTTCGGCTCACAATTTTATTCTATCACTTAACACATTTTGACAGAAAAAAGAGATGCTATCGATTAAATGTTACCCACTCGCCACCTTAGCAACAGAGGGCTCTCATAGCCCACACGTGCATTTGTAATGTTACCCTGAGTTGCATATAAAACATTAATGGCAGTGGGATTCTTTGGGAGCTGGTGATGAAATTATGGTGTAACCTTTATCAATGTACCAGCAAACCAGCTATGAGCTGCTGCATATCACACTGCAGCTACAACAGACTACTCCTATAAATATTACAATTATGTCAAAAAATACACATTTTAAAATCCAGCCAAAAAAGACAAGATGCAATTACTGTGATGTGTTCACAGTATTACTGCTTTTATCATTATTTAATAAATCATGATATGAAAACAGGCTTGAATTAAAGGCTACTGTAGTGGGATTAGGGATTAATAATAGTATTAATAGTATTAAACTGGAAAATAGACAACATGTTAATCTGGACGATATACATGTTTAGTGTGTAAAATATAAACCAATCATTTCAAAATGTACTATAGAAGACGATATCAAATTTTACTATTTTTATTTATTGTGTATATAAAATATCCGAACAATATTGATGTCTTGATACTTGATGTCCGGCGTTAGATTTCAGAGCTGATTTTGTGTGTAGGTCTTGTTTGTGCCCAAGCAAATCAACAAACAACTAAAGTACATTTGGAGATTTATTTAAAATTATTTTATTCATTGCTGAATGAATAAGTATCAGAATAAAATGTAGACATGAACTGGATGTCCAGACACTGGACACTGGCTTCAGAGTTCAGAGCTGATTTTGTGTGTAGGTCTTGTTTGTGCACAAAGAAAGTAAATCTGGAGATCATGGGGCTCTAATTTTCTGGCAGCAGGATTAAAAGCATTCCAAATGGGGAGTGACTTTTACTAGACTTTAGTCTGGGAGAAATAAAAAGTGGGACACTGACCACAGATTCTCTAACCTCTGAACAAATACTGGCTTCACGTGTGTGTCTACATTGATAAGCTAATTTAGTGAATTGTTAGGGTTCATTTTGAAAACATGTAATTAGTAACACTTCAGTCAGTTCAATACAGTAGTGTAACACACACACACACACACACACACACACAAACGCACCGCACTCACACAGGCATACACCCCCACGTACGTACACACACACACACACACACACACGTACACACACGCTGCACACGCTGTCTGTCAGAATGGGACTGCAACCAGACGATCGCCCCTAAAAACATCACATGGACGTCCTCCCAAGTACAAGCTTCAAACTAAAGAATATTTTAGCACGGAGTGACACTGATTAGCCCTGGAGCCGGCTCTGGACATGTGTGGCAACAAAGTTTGAACACGGGCAACACTCCAGTAGATCTGATGCAACAGGGTTGCAACTGGAGTTGCATCTCCAGACTGGAGGAACCGTGTCCTTCCTCGTCGTCAGAGACGAACTAGTCCTTTTGAAAAAAGTATTGACTTTAGCGTAGCTTTTCGTTTTCGTGAAAGGCGTTTTAGCAGCACGACTTAAAGCTAAAACCCCGATTTTTAAGCAGAAAAGATAAATAAACGTGCAGTAAAAGTTTCTCGAGCAGCTGCCAGGCGTTAGCCTGTACAGTTGTTATTGGGGTCAGGGTGTAATGTTTATGAGCTCAGGACAGTGGGAAGTAGTCCGGTGGAAGTTCGTCGCAATATAGTGAATGAGGGAGGACTCGGATTGATATGAGTGCGTGTGACGAGGTCCCTGTTTGAAGAGGCAGGCGTTTCGCTCCCTGGTCCCCCAAAACTTTTTTTTCTCTCCTAAACGGTTTTATTGCGGATCCGATCACATCGCGACATCAAATGGTTGTGAGCCAACAAGGAGGAAGCGATGCTCCACTAATCTCAACCTGATCTTCTTCTTTCTGTCGGACTTTTCTGCTCCAGACTTCAGTCCGCCCGTCAACATGGAGTAAGTGTCAACTTTCATTCAGATCCGCTCATTCGACCTTGTGTGTCTGCACGTCTCTTTGATTCACATTAATATGTTACATTTGAATAACTTTCTGTTGTGCTTTTTTATTCTTTCTTGATGCTGTGCTACAACTTTAAAACTTATTGGACCAGTGAGTTCAGTCCAGTCCACAATATTATATTTTTTAATGGAATTGAAACATGAAGCTCCGTAAAGTAATTTTTTTTTTCTCCATATTTCTGATTCTTTAACAGTGTTGTCCTGTTTATATGCTTAGTCATTCTGTTGGCAACTAGTAGAGGAACCATGTGACTGGTTCAGATTAGTGTCTGGCATAGATGCAGAACAGATGATGGGAATGAGTGAATGAATGATGGAGAACTGAACAGAACTTGGGAGTTAAACTGTTATCCACAGGACAGGACAGAACTTAGAATACAGACTCCTCTTTAACCTTTAACACAAGTGGAATGACACTGGTCACCATTCTCTAGTAATCTAGACAGATTACATGCACATGCACTACTCATGTAGTGTAACAGCTGAAAAGTAGTGTCTGTGTTTCATTAAAATGTGTATTTATGGGCATTTTTTGCAGAGGCCCAACTTAATTTGTCTTTCAGAGGTATGATTTAAAAATGGGTGTTTTGTCTCTGTCTCTTCTAGGTGTCAATTTTTCCCAACATTGTGCTGTGTGACGCATTTTTCATATTCTGACGCATTGTACGCAATTCAGCATTTCCTCCAAAACAGAGACCGTTCAGGCGGCATAGACCCTTCTCAGGAAAATTCTCCTCATTTGCACAGTCGACCTCAGAATTTTCTTTTTCCTACTGGCTAACAGCGGCCAATCCCAGAAAAGAGGGGCGGAGTTAACACGGACGTAGGACATAATTGGTAAGCAGTGAGATGATTTTTTTTTATTTTACCCGATTGTCGGTGGAAACCGCACTGCAGTATACGTTAATGGCGTACAGTAAGTAAAGCTTGTGGCTTTTTTTTTGTTGTTTTGTATGTTTTATATTTCTTCGGACGAAAGATCGATAGCTTTACCATTCATCGTAATGAAATGTGTGAAATAAATGTAACAGTGTATGTAACAGAAATGGATCTTCTTTGCTTTATTCTTGACGTGTATTTTTTCATGTTTTGCATTTTTTTTTACAGATTGGATGACAGAACATTTTGACACCTACCCACACGCAGCCTCAACTGAATCATCTCCGGGTTCATCTATACCGCCTTCACCCTTGGAGCATGATGTCCAGGTGCCCTCTGACTTGGAGGTAATGACCTCTCTCCTTAAAGAGGAACTTGCTCAACTTGAGGATTACTACCTTTTCGAATCGACACCAATGAAAGCAGAGAAATGGCAAAAATGTGACAAAGGCTTACAAGCTATGGCCGCCCAGTCGTACTACCAGTTGCCCTGCACTTCGTACAGTGTAAACCAATGTGAAACGAACCCCAGGCTTGTTACCCTGGCAACAGGGGAGCTCGACCTGAGAGGCTTCTGTGGGGGCTCGATTAGCAGACCAAAAACGTCTAGACCCGCCCCTTACAGCTATGTTCGGACCCACTCCAGTAGCCAAAGGATAGCATCGAATGGATGCAAAGATGTAGAAGTGTTTGAGAAAGAGACATGGACTTTCAAAGGGACTCATTCAGGTTACACAGAGATGGCTTTCGACCAGTGCTCTGTTGACAAAATTTTGGGGAAGAACCATACCAGTACAAAGAAGGTTAGAGAATGTGCTATACTGCTGAAGGAAGAAGAGAAAAGTGGTTTCATGGACGATGTTTTTTACAGAGCAGAGATGATGAAAAGTTTCGATGCCGGTGCACCAATGGATACTCACCACAAGAGAGAAAGTCAGGCACATGGGATGAAGATGGTTGGTCATGGTCATGAAGGTGTCCCGATGCCAGTAATGCACTGCAGTGAAAGTGGAAGCAGTCCAGCATTCAAACATTCAGATGCAGCTGAGTGTTATTTTAATCAGATCACTGCAAGCTTAGAACCGTATCATGGCTTTATGAATGAGGTAGATCAGTCAGTCAGAAGTGGGGGTTTTGAATCCCAGAACAGTGGTTACTCACACCATGAATGCCTTGTAGATCAAAGCTTTGAATGTCTGTCTGGAGACAGTGCTAGGTCTATGGAGTTTCCAGTGCAGAAACCAATGCACAGACCAAGAGAAAGCCCATGTGTGTTCAAGCCAGATGTCAAAGTAGGTTCAATGGAAAGAAACCACGGGGAGCGTAAGCAGAAGAAAAGAGACCAGAACAAGACGGCTGCTTACAGGTATTTATGGGGCATTTATGTTTCATGCATGAAATGAGGCCTTGCTGTCTAGAAAGCAAAAGCTAGCAAATCTATGACACTTGTTTAAGCCTTGTTTATCACACTGTGCTTAGTATTAAGCTTTTGAATATGATAATTGTTTTGATAATAAACATGCACTGATTGGTTCAACTGTATTAAAATGCAGAAGCTAAGGATTCAGTGGTAGATGCACTTTTGCTTATTGAAGAGAATTTTGTTTGGGTGTGTGGAGATCCAAACGCTATGTTGACACTGATTTAAAAAGCAGAATAATGCTGATTTGCACCACCTTTGTCGCCATAATAACAACAGGTATCGTCAGCGTAAGAGGGCGGAGCAGGACTGCTTGGAGGAGGAGCTTCATGGTTTGGAGGGACGAAACAGAGAGCTACGAGACAAAGCAGAGTCTGTAGAGCGAGAGATACAGTACGTCAAAGACCTCCTAATTGAAGTCTATAAGGCTCGAAGTCAGCGCTTGAAAGAGGATTCCAGTGCCTAAATGTGTTCTCACCAGCAGCATTTAAAGATCAGCTCTTTCTGCAAGGACTCTCTAACAGGATCTGGCAGCATGCTTTTGATGTTCCAAGTAGTCGGAGCACAGAAAAAAAAAGCTCATGAATTTCGTTTTTCTTTCCTTCTATTTTTTTTTCTTTTTTGCTTAATCACTGGAAGTGCAGGCCATAAGATGTAACGAAGGACTTAAAATGTCTTGGAGCACTGTGATAATAGCCTTCAGCAGAAACAGCTCTATTCTTACAGTATCATTCAAGAGATTATTATGCATTCTATAAATCTTCTGTTGACTTTTCAGCTTTTTATTACATTGCTCGGTGCAGATTAAACCGTTTATACCAAATTAAGGGACACACACAGCTACTCTACATGTGCTTGCACAGATGTGTATTTAATGTGATCATGCTAAAGGGTGGGGCATAATACAGCTTAGTAAGACGTTTGACAATGTAACAGCAAGCTATTGTTGATTTTGTATGCTGTAACTATAAAGAGCACTGTAATGTTTAGTGATGGATTATTCATTATTGCTCATTTTGATCCATTTTCATGTTTTTTTCCCCCATTTATATGACAATGTACATAATTTTTGATTGTAGCTTATTTACTAATGTAGGATGCAGGACGACTTTTTTCAATGACAAGCTTTTTTTTTTTTCTCCCCGAAAACATTTAAAATACTGTACTTTACCAACCAATGTACTGTGGTTTATAGCACATGAGTAAGAACTTTAGATTTCTTGTTGACTTCACTGGCTCAGGTACTAAATGCATGTCCGAAATACTGAAAAGCATGTTGGGTTACGATTTTACTGCATGACCCAGTATATGACTGCTCTGTGCATTTACGCTAGCAAGTAGACTTTATTTCTGCCTTCAATCCTTTTATTGTCATTTACTTGATAATATCATGCACCAAAAATATCTGCACCATTTCAAAGGCATGAAATTGCATCGATTAGTCGGCGTGGGGGGATTTGTTTGCTTTCTTGTGCAGGTTTGCGGCAAACAATCACAGTTATTCACTAAAGAACTTAAAAGGACTGTAAGGCCTAATGTCATTCATATCCTTAAATATCCAGGTGCACATTAGGCCTGCTTTATAATGAAGCCATGCCTAACCAAACTGATTGATATTGCAACATGAGCTCATGCGCAGTTATTTCTGTGTGTGGTAACATGGATGTGTATCACAATCAATTGGCATAATAAACGCGAACCAAATGAAGCTGTTGCTTTTTATGTGTGATACATGGATTGTAAATGATGTTTATTGACATTTTCTGTTTGTGTTTTTTGACAAAAGCTTGATATCTGCTCTTCTCATGAAGTGCGCCAACACACACACACACACACACACTTTAAAAGTCATGTAAAAAACACATAATTTAAACTTCATAAATCCCTCTGCTATGGTAATCAGGCATTTTTTATTTGATTTAGTAGGTATGAAAACTCTAGTAAGGTGAATTTATATTGCATATTTCTTTGCTTTGCCAGATATTACTAATATAAAACAATACAATAAAACAGGTGAGCAACAGTGCAGTTGGTTAACAATCTTGTTAATGTTGACTTTTGTGTACGAGCATCCTAGCCTATCATTAGCTTTTATACTTTAATAAAAGAAAAGTCGTCTTATTGCCTGGAGCAATAACTTGGGCTTCAGGCTCCTGGAAATGGAGGTTTAATGCTTCAAACGGCTCATAATGGTATTTATAAGTACAGTGAAGCAGATGGTCCTCTGGAGCAAAACGTCACAGAGAAAAGTTGCACAACCAAACCAAGACAAAATAACTTTTAAAAAATGTACAAAATAGATGTGCCAGAGAAATCAAATTAGACAGGTATTTTGAATGTGAATAAAGTGTGAAAGTGTTTGTTATGGAGAATATTGCACCGGTTTAAGAAGGAACTGATGTTCATATTTTTCAGGTTGTAGTTTGCTTTTTGCCAAAAAGAGGAAATTATTCAGATTGCCCTGCCTGCCATAAAGAAAAAGGAGAGCATGCAATAGTAATCCTTAGAATGAAATTATATGCCATACACAATAAGCTTCACAAGCTGTTAATTGCCCTTTTTAATTAATAATACTGACGTTATAAGAGGTTGGAAAATGTGATGTGTTCAGCATTCTGACCAATCACAGTTCCAGCTGTGTGTTTTGAGAACGCTTTAATTAATCAAGGCAAAAATGTACAAGACCTCAACAAAAAAGACTGCTAGATGCAATCGCAATATAGAAGAAATATAATTGTAATATTTTGCGTATAGGCCTTTCCCAAAAATGCTGCTTTAAATATGTCAGGTGGCACACTTCACCAGACACACTGATTTTAGGACAGACAGGTAAAAAACAATGTTGGTTCAGTATAATAAATCTATTCCGAATACATAATATATTTCTTTTCCTGAAAAGATGTCTGTAAGACACATCGCGCCTTCGTGTCACAGCAGTTAAAGGACCACCACTACTGCAGCGAGAAGGAAGTCAGGTAAATTGGCCCGTTTAAGACAGCCGTATCCTAGACCTTAAAATTTTTATACTCAAATGTTGCAAATAATTTCGTACTGTTGCTACAGTGGTTCTGATACTCAGCCCTTGGTCTACGGTTACTAAGGTTGAAGGGGCCTTATCTTTTTTAGAGAGAAACCCAGTGTTCTGAAAGGTTTATAATAGGTTTTCATTGATGAGTTGATTGAAAAGTGATTCTGTATACTTATAGTTTGGATGAACCTCTATTGGAACCTTTTTTATGTGAACAAATTTAGATCAGTAGTCGTATGCGAACAAAAGTCCACATTAATAAATTAAGTAATAGAATCTCACATTGTAGCCATTATTTAACTGAGTTGAAAAAAACATCAGATTTGTGCTTAGACAAGCTCTGAGAACATGCAGACCAAAGGAAATGACTGGCACATGGATATCAATAATAAACACCAACTGTTTTAAAATGGACATCTTAATGACTTCATGCTTAGAAATACAAATAATTTAATTTTATAAAGGATTTACTCTAATCAGCCATGACATTAAAACAGCTCTACCTGTCGAGACATGGACACTACAATACCTCTAAAGGTGTGTTGTGCTATCTCCAGCAAGAAGTAAGCAGCAAATCCTTTAAGTCCTGTTAGTTGGGAGGTTGACCCACTATGGATCTGATTAGTTTGTCTATATCAGACTGAGATCTGGGGAATTTGGAGGCCAATTTTGAACTCTTTGTCATGTTCCTCCAACCATTCCTGAACTGTTTTTACAGTGTGAAAGAGGCCCCTGCCATTACAAAATCATTTTGACAGGAAAGAGGTGTACTGCTGTGTATGCCTTATGGTTAAGAATACCAAATTAGTCTGAGTATATTATATACAGAACTTTGGTGAAAAAGACTGTCAGTGAAAAACTCTGTGAGGACCCAAACCTAACCTTAACTGAAAAGTGTAAAATATTAGGACACATAAAATGAAGAAGGTTTATAATTGCCTACCTGTAAAACTCACATACCACCTCCAGCAAGGAGCTCAGTACAATTTAACTCCTTATAAATGATAATGATCATTCCAGTTAGCATATAACAGTAATGGTAGCCAATTTTAAGTCTTCTGATGAATATCGAAACAATAAATAAATGAAACGAATGGAAACCCCTTCTCTGCAGTCCCCCACCCTCATAATTTTGAAATATTTTAAAATAGTTTAATAGAAATGCGGTCAAGCAGATGAAAGACTATAGTTAGACTATTGCCATGCAATAAATGTCTTAATCAAATATTAACTTCTTGTTTTAAGTAATGTATCCTTATTACAGTTGCTGTACATACTCTCATTATTATTATTATTATTATTATTATTATTATTATTATTATTATTATTATTATTATTATTACTATTATTATTATTATTGTTGTTGTTGTTGTTGTTGTTGTTGTTGTTGTTGGTGTTGTTGTTGTTGTTGTTGTTGTTGCTATTATTTAGTAGTTGCCTGGTATTTAGGACGCTATATTAATTATTGTTAATAACCATAACTGACATATTTGCATGTTTCTATTTCACTGGGATTTGATGTACCCTATAATATTTTATACATTTGAACAACAATAATATTAAGCATAATAAATAACAATTGATTAAGTCCCTTTAATTTGACATAGCATATTTAGAGGTGTAATTCAGGATAATAATTTTTAATCATGCAAAGATAAGAAATTTTGATGTATATTATGTATTCTGTAAACACGAAATGGCAAATGACGCTAGACTTGTGGGGTGGGGGTTGGGGAAACTTCCTTTGAAAGATTTTTGTGCCATATTTTGTTTAATTGGGTTACAAGTTTTACCCCCAAACATGTGTTCATTTATTCACACGCACCGTTTTCACTGCAACTCATCTAAAAGAGGTTTTAATTGAACAAGCTCTACAAAATGTTAGTACTATAGGAACTCTCCGCAGTAGGACTGTTTACTTGAAGTTGATAGTTAACCACCAGTCGGCGCTCTCAGCTAATAAATTACACAACTATCCAACACAGATACGTTCGTGCATGCACCAAAGTGGCTCTTCTCTTTGCATGATGGGGCTTGCTATCAGAGTTCTGATCAAGCAACCAGTCTCTCTGATGTTCCTACAAGCTACAGTAGTTCAATGTATATTTCTTGTTTAAGGTGCTTTAACATTACAGGATGACATTAGCTAATATAGGAAACTTATAAAATACTTCTAGATGTGATTTCAGCTCAATGTTACTATAAATTCAGAGGCTTCTTCTTCTTCTTCTTCTTCTTCTTCTTCTTCTTCTTCTTCTTCTTCTTCTTCTTCTTCTTCTTCTTCTTCT
>JBBIGB010000001.1:13991036-14006832 GCA_037577075.1 Alestopetersius hilgendorfi | reverse complement strand
ATTCGGACATACTACTCGCCTCGCATACTGCTTTTCGCATACTACATAGTATGCAAGTATGCGATTTCGGACGCAGGCTCGGTTACCCTTGAACAAGGTTCCAATCCCACACACTGCTCCCCAGGTGCCCTTCATTGGTGGCAGCCCCCTGCTTCACTTGGTGAATGGGTTAAATGCAGAGAAAATGTCACATTGTTCACACTGTGTGCTGTGCTGTGTTGTACTGTGTTCGTGCGTGACTATAAGGGTCACTTTACTTTACGCCTCCCAACAGCCCACAGGGTTTGGGTCCCTCGTCTCATTGCTGCTTGCTCCCGGCAAGCTAGAAACCACAGGGAATAAAATTTATATGAAAAACAGCATTTTACAGCTACAATTTGCGTGTTTGACAATGATTATAACTGTCTGAAATTATCATACATTATCATTACAGTCTGAAATTATCCATCCATTTGGACACCCTGAATGATATAAAATGACTAAACAGTTTGTGGTGTTTTGTGATACTGGGGTGTCTTCTCTGCATCTGCAGGGGTTAAGAGTATGTGGTGTTGTGCTGAGCTGAAGCTGTGCTGTGTCTGTTGTCTATATATCATTCCTCCTAATAATTCAACCCAAACTTCATGTGTGAATGCGTTCTAAATGTTTCATCAGTGTTGCACTTGTGTCTTAAAACTGCATCAAAAGGATTTCACATCCAAAGCCTTGCAGCCTCACCATAATGTGATGAGGCAATGAGAATGTATTTGCAAATTCTCTTATTCAGTCTCTTACAAGTGCGTTGTTCGTAGCAGCTGATGCAAGGTTGGATGGCCTGAGTCATCACACTGAGCAATCATAGGTTACAGCTCAGTTGTCAAAATACTTGCAATCAATATGTATTTTATTCAAATATTTATTTGCAGATGATGGACTACTCTATTATGATACATTCGGTGCAGTTTTCTTTTTGTTGTTGTTGTGTAATCAAGCTAGGCCTAATATGGAGGTAAATGCAGGGTCTTTTCCAACCTGCCTTGCTCTGATTAACCACAAAATAGTCAAATTAGTGCAACGCTTATAAGCCTCGATTAGATTGAACTGGGATTCTAGCCAGTATTCTCTGAAGCTTGCCTGACTTCACAACATTTGCATTTGTCTTGCTTGGCTATGTTTGTAAAGACAGGATTTTGAGAAAGACAGCATGAAGAGCTCCTGTTAATGACTCTCATTTAATGCAAAGCATTCATTTTATTGTTTAAGCCAAATAGACTGCCAAGATGGGCAAGGATGACAACAAAACAGATACATACATTTAAATACATACATCTACATGTCATACATTTATCAAAGCATCTGAAACTGAATGAGCTTAAGGCGTGGTCTAGGCTTCACATGTGTGGACACACACATACGTCTCAGAACGGAAGAAATCATCAAAGTCAGGCCAATCCAGGCTGACGCAAACAATTTTCCACCCGGTCTCAAACGGAAAACAATAGCAGAAAGGTGTCTCACATTTCAAAGAGTATCCAGTTTCTCAAACATTCTTTTACTGGACTGTGATTGTTTGAAAACGAGACTTTATAAGATAAGGAGAAAAGGACATAAAATAAAATGACAGCTTATGTAACAGTTGTTGCAGATGCATCTCGCTGAGAGCCAAATGTTTGGCCCACCACAGGATGGAGCACAGCTGCTTCTCAGCTATGTGTCTCCTCTGAGGCATGGGATTTTCCACTGTACACACTTTCTGAGCTGCGATGAATTAAAAACTTCACAAATGTCCAGTCATGAAAGGATACGATCATTTATACCTGTGCACTTTTCATTTCCTTCCTTTTTACTTCAATTGAACAAATAAAAACAGAAATCTTAAAGACAGCAGCATCTGAACCCTTTATTTTTTTCATTTTTGCATTCTCGAAATATAAACCGTAAAAAAAATAAATAGCTCTACGAAGAAGCTCTTAAAAATAAAACAGCATGGTCCTTCACTGAAGGGATAATGTGCATCGCCTTATTCGTTACACTGTGCATCCGATTCATGTAATATACACAACTGGAACAATCATAAAAGATGAGTCATATTACTGGTTGGAGTTGTTTAGTTATTAGGGCATGTTTTCCAATTTGGAGTCAATCACGAGTCTGTCCACATCTACTCACTCAGTCATGATGCAAGTGCACCATGTCGTAAATAGTACTAAACCACTACAAAACAGAGAAATGAGCAGGGAAATCCTGCTGACTCTGTTGTTGATCTCTTTTTCACAATTTTCAGAGCAAGTCATATGAAAATGTATGTTTACTTTTGACATAACCTGTCCTCTAAAAAGTCATTCATTTCTGGATGAAGATATTAACTACCTAGAAATATACATATCCAATGTTGTATACATTTGAGTAGCTGTACATATAGTAACAGTGTTAGCTGTAATGACATTTCACCATAAGTGGGCAATTTATCGTTATATATCACAATGTCCCATTATTACAAAGAGATTATACATGGGCCTGGTAAACTGGATTTAGTGCATTGTAGTATGTGAAACATTTAATAAAAATAAATCATTTTTAGTAGTACCTTAAAATGTGGCACCACTAGTCCTATCTTATCAAAACCAAAAAAGTTCTGTGACGCTATATTTTTGCCACATCACCCACCCCTACATTTCATACGAAACATGATCAAAAACCAAGCAGTGCAGTAAATATAAGCATATTGTCCATATTGTCAAGTTGTTATATATCACATGTAGAAGATGATACAATGCAAAGTAGATTTGTAACTAGTAAAAGAAATAATTAGCACCTTGACCCAATAACAGGACATAGGAATTCTCCTTATAAGCAGGAAGATAATAGCAGTAAATCTTTGAGTACTATTTTTACAGCAATACATCCATAAATATTCAGAATTATGCAATGATGTGCAAAAAATTCACTTGAGGGAAATGACAAGGAGTTACTTAGCCTGCATCCCAGGTACAGCACTACCTGGAAAAGATCAAATGTGTTGAATAAGAATTATGAGGAGTAGACTGTCTGGCAGCTTTTGTCCAGAACCTTCACTCTTAAAGTTGAGAGGATGTTGATAAAAACGATATCCCTGTTGAGGTAGATCACTACTGAAAAATAGTGGTTATAAATAAATGGAAACAGCAATCAAGAAAAAAAAATGTAAAAGGGTCAAAGTCTGGTTACTCAGACCAGTTTAGTTCTTTGTCCTAATTCTAAGCTTTTCCTGCTTTACTTCAAAGCTCTGTCAAGGTGGTTAGTAGCTCACTCTACAATATCTAGTCATTCAGCCACATCTTTGGCCATAGTCTTAGAAGTTCTTAGCACTCTTGGTACATACACTCTCCAGATACTGGCTCGGGTTGCTTGGAAAGATCACACTTTTCTTTTTCAATAGCCTTCCCAGTGTAATCAATGCAGAGCACACTGCGGTGACGTTCTCCATGCCCACATGTTCGGGAACATGAAGACCAAGGCCCTATTTGCCATATGGGGCATGGCAGGTCTGCACAAGGCTTGATATCTATGGGTTTAAGGTCTTTGTCACAGTGGTTAGAGTAGAAGCCTGCATTATCCTTGCACTCCACAGTTCTCCTAGACCACCCTGAGCCACAGCTTTTGGAACACTCGGACCACTCTCCTAACACCCACTGTGGGACACCAAAAGGATGGATCATGTGAATAGATGTGTCCTTCTCTTTGGGTTTACTGAATGAGACGCCTTTAGGGATGAAGAATGTGTATTTGACCTTTGGCGGTGCCTCTCCAGCAGTGGAAAGCAGCTGTACGGTGATGACCTCCTGAAGTTGGCGGAAACTCTGGATCCTCTCTAAAGTGGTGGATGAGCCGCTGTACTTGAGAATACCTCCATGAACTGGAATGTCCTGCTCTACAGTGGACACTGAGAAGTTACCATTAAGTATATACTCGCCGTTTTCTCGCTTCACAGCAAGGTAGCTTCCATCATGTTTTATGTTTCCATGACTACGCTGCTTGATGTCAATGCTGGTGGCTCCTATTGGGATAGTGACGATATCACTGTATCCTTGGCTGAAAATAGATTGTAAATTTGAGCATTGGTAATTATCATTAATTCTGATGTATTGTTATTGCATCATTATTTTTCCCGATCCTTTGATGTTTTCTTTTAAGCATTCTTTTAAGGCCATTAAGCTATTATGTTTACATTTACATGCATTCTAATCAGACAGGAGTCCGATAGCAGATAAAAAGTTGATGAATAATAAAATTATGAAATATAAGTGTCTTACATGATTTTGTTGTAAGACCCAGATATCTTCCTGCAGCTAAGTCCATTCCCTCCACAAACTCCACACTTGTCAAACTTCTTGTTGGAGCCAATTTCTAGGTCACAGCTAGCTTTGATGCACTGGCCTTGGACACATACTGAAGTGGTATCTGGTCCACAAGTTGTTCCATCAATGACCTGGAGTTAAGTGATATGTATTTAAACATTTAAAAGCTTTTTGGGCTATAACAAATGTTTGGGCTATAACTATGAAGTGTCAAGAACATTTAAGGTAATGTTTATGTTCTCTGTATTTACCTTGGCTTCAAACACTTTGAATTCACTGCTGCCTCTTGCTCTGCAAAAGAGTTTACACCTGTCCCGCGGCGATACTCCAGCATATTTTGGTATCCATTGCTTGATATTCCCATGAATATCAAAATGATTGGGATTGTTATATTTTTCACACTGTTCTTCTCTGAAGCTCTTACCTGTAATTAGTGAAGGATTTACTCATTTATTAATGATCTGGTGTGAAAAGAAGGGCTGCACAGTACAAACAAAATACTAGTATTGCCATTATACTGCAACATCTGCGACAAGCTTTGCATTACATTAAAACCCAATGGTGATTTAGTAATGTGACATGGTTAAAGACTGGCCTTTAGATTTTAGATTAAAAACTAGATTACATTACTAGATAAAATTAGATAAAATTAGACTTTAGATTAAAATAGTGTATTTTTGTTGGATACCTTGATTCACCAAAAGAAACATGGAACTGAGATTGGTCATTTGCATTCATTGCAATAATTTCTACTGACGCAAAAATCATGACAATGATTAATGAGATATTGTGCATCCTTGGTGCAAAGAAAACACTGAAATGTATAAGGCTATGTCCAGGTTCGAGATTTACTAAACACTGATCTGTAGACTACAGTGTGTGAAGCATAACATACCATGACTGCTTCCACATGCCTGTGTATTGCAGGACCGGTATTGAACTCTTTGTCCCTCACAGTATCTCCCTCCATTCTGCGGAAATGGCCGATCACACTCTCTGTAGGAAAACATTACTCCTCCTCCACATGATCTGGAGCACTGTTGCCATGGCCCCCACTCACCCCAGCCTCCATCCAGAGACACCTGCAACCATAAAGAGTAAGAATAGTCCACACAAATAAACTTGTATGACAACAAAATTGTGCTGTGTCCAACAAAGTTGATGATGCTTCTACAGTCAAAACTTTAAAACAAAATTAAGTGTCTCTGCACTAAGCAAGTTTACTGGAATTATTTTACACAATTATACAGATTAGACATGTATTATAATTCTATATTTATTAGATTACCCCCACCCCTTGAATTCAAGCAGGAATAAGAATAAAAGTAAAAAAATAAAATGTACGCGGTTTCCTATGACCAAACTGCATTTCTTCAGTTAACACTGAAGCTACAAGGCTAATGTAGATAACAGAATAATCCTTAGTCACTTAAATTGTTTCTGTAAAAATACATCACAAAAATACCAAAGTGAAACCTTCAACCCGCTTAAAATACATCTTGCACTTCATTAACCTGGAACAGACACGCCCATATGGTTTTATAATGTAGTATGACTTACTGTAAAAATCACTACAGTCAACACCAAGGCTGGGGAAGACTGATCTTGGATCAGATATATATGACTAACAAAAGTGCTCTTATTCCTGCAGTTGTTTTTGAATACAGACTAAAATGCTGCCCAAAGCTAAAGGCCACAGCATTTAACTACATTGTCTAGTTATGTTGATACTACAGCTCTGAGTAAATCATATTTTGTCTTAAACTACATTGACAGGTCTGCACCACTTTAATAAAGAACTAGATTCAGTGTGATTGGTTTGAGAGAAGTCTGTGGATGTTAAAAAAATGATTCAGGTGACTATTCTATTCAGGTGTTTGATAGCAATGTCTCATAGTTCCAGTGCTAAACAAAAAAAGCAAATTAGACATATTTTAGATGTAAATTAGATGTAACCTGTAAATTTGATTCTTTAATCTTAAATTAAATCCACAGCAAACCCTCAGTTTTACGCAGATCAGCATTCGCGGATTCAGTCTAAAAGAAGGAGAAGCCTGCTGCAGCACGTAGCATGACTGCTCCATGTCTTGTCTTTGTATTTTAGTGTTTTAAACCCTCCCCCATGTTTATTTAATATTAGGACACTGTGTCCTGTCAAAACATGCTGGTAGAGAGAGTTATTTCAATGTTCTTTTGATCTTTGCATGCTGTTAATGCTAGCTGCTAATGCTAACTGCTAAGGCTAATGTTTTTTAAGCCATACATTTTTCTGATTCTGATTATTTACCGTTACATTTTCTTTAAGGGTAATGCATTACACTGGGTTTAAAATGCAATTAAAGTGTTCTAAAGGGCATATTTATGGTTTACACTACAAAAATAGGCATTGTAGGCATTCCTTTACCAAAACACAATGCCCTTTTTCACTATACGCAGGAGCTCTTGGAACGTAACCCCCAAGAAAAACAGGGGATTACTGTAATATATAAGGGCTTTTGAAATTTAATTTAGCAATACACATATAATATCCCTTGGGTAAAAACATCTATAGATTTGAAGTCATGTCAAGTTGTTTTTATTGCCATTTCAAATATCTACACAGTACACACAACGTTCCTCGAGGACCATGGTGCAACACAAACAACACAAGCGTACATAAGGACGAATAGTACAGCACGGAGTGCTGCAAGAAAATGCAAGACTTTAACAAACAAGGCCGAGCATAAAAAGAGCGTAAAATACAATAGGACATTACAGCAGACAGTGGATCTGGCAAAGGCAGAGAGAGTGAAGAAAGTATTGTGGAGAGACATTATTGTAGAAGCAAGTAATTAACAGTGCAAAAATGCAAAGATTTATGGAGTTAGGAATAACAATAATAAATTATTGTGCACTAAGTAGCAGCAACAAGATGAAGCGGATTCACAGTATATAAAATAAAGGGAATGTTACGGTGTGGCTTAGTTTATGGGGGGTAGAGGAAAGTTTTGGGTGTGGTTCTTGCTCAGTTGCTCAGTTCTACAGTTTAGTAGCGTGTTTGTGTTTGTGTGTGGGGAACACAGTTCTAATTTAGGAGTCTGATGTCCCAAGTGTGGAAACCATCCCATCCTAGCAGAGAAGGCCCGTATTCTACAGAACCCTTTGCCAGATGGCGGGTGAGACAAAAGAGTGCGGGAGGGGTGAGTGGGTCATCCACAATGCTGTATGTTTTTGCGGCTGCAACGTGTAATCTAGATGGAAATTGGTATCGGGATTTTACTGATACTGATATCGATTATGGTATTGCTTATCAATACCAATATATCTCAGTACTAGGTAGGTATTTTACTCTCCATGATTTGGCTCCAAAATGTAAAGATTATTTTATTATCATTATAAACTATTATTTTATTATACTGTATATTATAAGAGAGGAGCAATTGCAACAAATGTCTTGTCAACTAGCGTTTGGTGATGTAAGGAGGATCACTCCCTTCAACTGTTTGAAAACGCTGGACTATTCATTCAGAAGCTTATCAATATTTTGGTATTAAACAGTCAGGGACTGCATTGGTACCAATGTAGTAAATCGCTGGTACCTGTCCTTAGAACCAGATGGTTTTTTAGGTTGTGCAATTCCCAAACCATGCAATGATGCAGCTGTTCAAAGTGCTATCTATAGTCTCTGTAGATTGTGGTGAGAATGGCTGTGGTGGTGTGACTTCTTCTTAGCTTTATTGGCAATGGAGCGACATGATGAGATCACCAAGAAACTTGGTGAAAATCTAGGAATCTCCACAGAGGAGCAGTTGATGTTTAGTGAAGAGTAATCATGCCATGCTCAAGTCATAACCATATTTTTGTTTTTGTCCAGTCATTTGCGCTGTGCAATGCCTCAGTCTTGGGTTAGCACCATGAATAGTGGACTGCACACACAGCCCTGGGTGGTAAATGTGATGGTGCAAGCGGTGATGCTCCTGATCCTAACTGACTGAGCTCTCTCAGTCAGGAAGTCCATGACCCATTATACAGATTAGACATGGTGAATGCTGAATTGAAGCCAATTAACTGTATTCTCATTGTCTTTTTTTATCTAAATGGGTGAGGGCCAGGTGTAGGGGTTTGATGGCATCATTCATTGAATGGTTGGGACAATGCACAAACTGCAGGGGGCCCACTGAGGAGGCTCATGACAAGCCCCTTGACTCACTTCATGATGATGGGTGTGAATGCTACTGAGGCTACTGAAGACTTCTTGTTCATAGGGGTGAGAGGATTCGTTGCATCTTGGAAAGAGGCATCATCATCATAGGTATGGTGAGATGTCCTGCAGTTCTTCGTAAGTGTACTGCAATATGCAACAAATGTCCCCAGTGTCCTGAAAGTGGCCTGAGCATCTGCACGCTTCTGATGGCCGAAGCTGAGCCTCGCTGTTCTCAGTGCAGCCAATGTCTCAGGTTCTCAGCAGCACATGCACCTCGGCAGTCATGAATGGTTTAATGTGGTCTTCGAGACATTAACACCATCAATGCACTTTAGCCAGTCACTGATGCCATGTACTTCTCCATGTTCTACAAGCTGCCGGAAGATGCAGCCTCCCTAAATATGTCCCAGTCAGTGTGCTCAAAACTGTCCTGAAGAGCAGACATGGCTTTTGTGTGCCGAGTCTTTGTCTGTCTGAGAGTGGGTTTGGCATGTCTGGGGAGCAAGAATAGCATAACAGTGGTCTGGGTAGCCGAGGAGGAGGGGCAGGGCTCAGCCCTGTTTGTGACAGCAATGTTTGTGTGAAGAAGATTCAGCACGTTCCCCATCTTTTGTTGCAAAGTCCACATACAGCTGGAATTTAGGGAGGAATTACTTGAATCTTTGGTGACAGTAAACAGTCAGTCTGTGTGAGAGGTTTGAGCTCATGGATGTGCCCATAAAGTTCAGAGCACGTTGTTCACATTAGTGCTGGGTAGAATATATACCACTACTGCAAGCACGGTACAAAATTCTCATGGTAAATACAATGGTCTACATCTAAAAGTCACAAACCCCACCAACGATGAACAGTAACTACAGTGTTCATATACATTTCAGTGCTTATGTAAACAAAAAAGTCCCCTGTTTCATGTCTTACCGGACAGACCTGGCACAAAATGTGCAGAGCTCATTGACATATGTGAGTGTGCGTATATATACTGTGTGTATATATTTTTTTAATTGTGAAGTGATACAGTAACTGGAAGCCAAAAAAGAAGGTAAAGCTCATTTGCTTACATATAATCCTTTACCTTTAGTTTCATGATCTCCTCCGTAGCAGTGCACACACCATCCAAACAGGTTCTGTTCGGAGCACACTCCGTTCCATCTGCCCAGGCTAGGCTTCCATTTCTGGTGGTACACATGGACTGGCCTTCCTGTTGGCACCACAACTGGCTGCACACCTCCGCAGCTGAGCTGTTGCGGCAGTATGAGAATTCCTCCCCAAAGACTTGCTGACATTGGCGGTCCAGACTATAAGTCAGTCCAGGCAAATCAGTGGGCAAGGGCAGTGTCTTCTCAGGAGCGTCCAGCAGGCAGTCTCCTGTCATTAAGCCCAGAGAGAGAAAGAGCCATAAATCTAGAAGGCTGGGTATTGTGTAACAGTAGGAACGTTTGGCTCCCCCGGCTGACATTTAGGGAAACCTGCAGGAATGCACATCTGGGCAAGTGAGCAAAATCCAAATGAGCACCAGAGCCACGTGGGGGAGATGGGCCACAGCCCATCACAAATGCTACAGTAGTTAAAGGGCAAAATATATTACACTGATACTTCAGAGGCATATATTTCTGAATGGGACAGCTGAAATAGTTTCTGAGTGACTCAAAAGAAGGAAACTCAATGACTCGCTAATTATTGATAGATCTACAAGACCATGGTTCAGTTCTGCTCTGTGTCATGGATACAGTAACATATTCCTGTAAAGAGAGAAGGGGAACTCCTTGTGGATGTAGACTGAATTTTTAATGACTTTTCCAGCAAACACCCTCTTGTACAGTAAATATAAAGTAACAGCCAGTACAAGGAGGCTATGTTTGCACAGGACGAGGAACTAGCCTGCAGAGAGAGTCCTTAAATAGACTACCATAAAGAGCTGGACCTACAGGTACATACCGTGACCATTGTCAAAGAATTCAGTGATGTAGAAAGCACTGCATGGAGACCAGGGAAAGGTTTTATTGAACCCGTTGAATATCGGTGCCATTACATGATGTAGAGCCACATGTCCAAAGTGCCTCTCGCAGTTCTTGGAGTCATCATGAGGCATGCTCAGCACATGGCCTATGTAACAAAAATCACATTAGTGGATACACCAGAGGGTGGAAAAAGTACCAAAAAATCCTAACAATTTAGAAGTATGGTACTGGAGTCATATGTTTTATAAGAAAAAATACTGAAGTAAATGGAGGTACTTTAATGTAAGAATCAAGATGGGTTTATAACCCATGAGTATATTTTACATTAGAGAAATTAGCAAACTGACAGACATTCTCAGTAGACCATATGAGCCAGTAGTTCTCAAATCAGTCCTTAAGGGCTCACTGAAAGCAAAAAAAGTAATGTGGCATTTGGCTGACACCCTCATCCAGAGCGACTTACAATCATTAATTACAGGGAAAGTCACCCAGATGATTAGTCGTCTTGCTGAAGAACACTGTGGTAGAAAGTGGGGGTTTCAGTCTGTAACTCTGTGGTCATCGTCTTCACAGGTAAGTGTTTTACCCACTAGGTTATTACCACCCATGACATTTATCACCTTAGTCCAAAGCTACTCAGACCAGGGACAGAGGAAAAATGTTGACCATCTGAGGGTCCCTGAGGACTGAGTTTAGAGAACCATGAACATAAGCAAGAGAGGTTTTGCGTATTAATCTAAAACAATATAGTAGTTAAGACACATATAAAGCTCAAACACTGTAAAAATACTATATTCTACATCTGTAAGTACACTATGTGGAAGTCCATACCCAGTTCATGTGCTACTGTAAAGCCCGTCTGCAGTCCACTGTCCTCAATGACAGAACAGCTCCTTTTAGGGTCACACATGGTCCCCACTTCAGCAACACCCAGCGTATCACAGCTCTGATGGCCACAGACATCCTTGTAGGCAGCGAAAACAAGAAGGGAATTTTTAAACACGTTCCGTTCGCCTCATAATGACGAGCAAGCAACATATTTGTCAGTGTTTCCACAATAAAGTGCAGCAAATAAATATTTCTGGCAAGCAGCAGATGTATCAAGTGACAATGTTTAACAGTGTGGTATCTGAAATAAGTCCTAACTACAAGCCTCAAATCTTTTCCACCCTTTGCCCAGACCGCAGACGCCACAAGACAAAGTCACACGAGATTCAAATCATATCTGAGCTGGGTTCAGCAAACAAATTAAACTCGTACACCTTACCTAATTTGAAGGCAATGGGCTGAAGTTTTGCAGTGGAGTTGCAATAATAATATGCCTAATATGCAATGGAAGCCTGAAGTCACCTGTTAGTATCCTGCAAATTACAACCCGTGTCAATGTTTTGGCGGGTGTTCATTTAGAGGAGAATTTCACTTTTTGTTTGGCAATACCATCACTACAAAGAGTATTGTCTGGATTCGTCTCTGGCCTCTTACCTCTCTAGTAAACAGCACAGCAGTGTCATAATGCTCTGCATGCCTCTGGCTGGATGGATTGAACAGCTGTTGCCAGGAGCAGAAACTGCGCAGAGCCAGACCTCCATTGCTCGAAACGGATGGTCCAACTTCTTCATCTTCCACAACCAGCATCTTCACTATCACAATGTTCAAAGAGTTCTTAATGCTGGGATGTTTGTAAATCTGAGCAGCCACTGACACCAGGGTTAAAATGTAGTTCTGTTTAAAGGAAGCAAATGATATATATTATGCTTTCACAGCAGCACTTAAAAAATGCTTCTAATTCCATAGAGAGCCATTACTGCATGGTATTAGATACGCTGCAGTCATAAAAATGAGATCACTATTTGAGGACAAAGTCTGTTATACAGATATAATAATTAGTTCTACGCATGTTTAAACGCCTCTATACACATAGTCTGCCATTGTTTAACTACAAATATGATATTAGGCTTGTTTCTCTGCTTAGATGGTGTGTGCTTACACATTTACACTTTACCACAATAACAACAAATATAATAGCAGTAGGGATGGATATTAAGAACTGGTACTAAATTGGTCAATACCGAAATATAGGTAAACTCCAGAACAAATGGTGCTGCTTTCTGTATTTATGGAGTGTTTATACATTCTAAAATATTCTAACATGGTTGATGATTGACTCTCTGCGCTTCACACATAACCACCACACATTTGTAGAAAGCTCTCCTCCCTCATTAAATATCTATTGACAATTCAGAAAACTATTTGCAGTTGTTGTCTTTATTTTTTGCACCGAATTACAGACACCAGCATCAATAAGAATCTATAGAATCTCGGAATCGTATCAGTAAAGATAACATATTAGCAAAATCCAATCAATACCAATCCCTAGTCAGGATAAGGTACATTTTGATACATTACACCTGTTTTGCAACTGATAGCACTGACCTGATCATCTACACCCCATCACCCCCCCCACGCCTCCGACTGCAATTAAATAACACATGAAATGTCCTAGGCTTGATTTGAAAAATTGGAACAAAGGTAAATTAATATATATATACGTTTTATTACAAAAGAAAGTACCTACCGTTATCTCGTCTCCGTAGAACCTGGACATGGATGTGTCTGCGACCACCAGAGTTTCAATAAATCTTGGAGAGGACACAAAGCGCCTGCGCCTAGGGGTCACTCTCTCTGTACCCTCTCTGTTATCTCTAACTGACCTCTCGGTGTGATGTTCACTCTGTTCTCGACCAGATGAACGCCTGGCGTCCAGAAGCGTCTGATTAAAACTTCTCCGTTTGATCACATGCTGCTGCTCGGGGGAGCTCTCCGCGCCGAAGCGCTTCGGTTCAATCTGATACTCTTCTCCTTCCGAAATAAACGACCCCAGCATGCCGTGACAGAGGCTGAGGGCAACCGTGGAGTCCGCGCTGGAGTCCACGGTGCCCGAGAAGAAGCAGCTTCTCAGGTCCCCGCCGCTGTCTCTCACTTCGCTCAGGGCTCTGTGTCCGGTCGCCACCTGCCTGCTCGGCATCTCTCGCCCCTCGCCCGGTGCGGAGGAGAAATCCCTCTCTCTGACACGATAGACCTTCATTGTTGGCGACATGAAGCTGCTGTCCGGGCTTAGATTGAGAGTGAAATTCCTGCCGAAAGCCCAGAGTCTGAAGCGCAGAGGCTCCTCGCTCCTTTTGGCCACTCGGCCACCGATGTGTCCATTCAGCCGAACAGGTACAGTCTCCTCGGCCTCAAACTGCTGGGAAGAGCTCGTCCTCAACACACAGACCAGCAGGAGCACCGCACCATACAACGGGATCATTTTTAGAGACTCAAAGTGTGAAAAATCACGTTTTACTTTAAAACAACAGACACACACTGACTATCCAGCCTGCGCCTTCATTAGTGAACTTTTAGCTGAACGCGTCGTTCTCACTCAGACTGTGGGGTTAAACTGGAGCTAATCTGTAACTCCACTCAGAAAACTCTCTCCACTACTGCCTCTGGACTGTATGGCGCTGGTATTTATACTTCCAGTCTCCTCTCAGACATCACCCAGGCTATTTTTGATTGTCAGTACTGCGTCTTTCTCCCCTCCCTCCCACTCTAATTTCCGCGACAGAAAACTCCCAGGTCAGCGTCTCCTTTGGAAAACAGGAGCATTTTCCCCCATTAACGCCCCGAATACACACCTAAATAGGCTTTTATCGGCCTCTCTAGAGTATACTTCGTACCAGAACGAGGCAGAAGAGTCTACAGCCAAACTGTAGCAAGTAATTACTTCAGAAAATATGTCAGTAAGAAAGTAAAAGTAGCCATGAGGAGAACTTTTCAGCTCCTTCAGCATCCGTCTCCATAGAAACCCAGGTTGGATGGTAGTAAGACAAATAGTAAGACAAAGGAATTAAAATATATGAATTAGGATCTAAATCAGAATAAGATTTTTTTATTGATTCCAGAAGAAATGTATAATGACTGCACAGAGACAAGAACAATTTAAAGCCATTAAGTCTGAATAAATCCGATTAAAAAAATCTGAAATATGATGTCTATTATATCTACACAAATGCTGTGTATATAGATAAGTAACTTACAGTTACATGAACTACTTGTAACACAAATTGCATTTAGGAGTAGGCAACATTATTGCATGTAGTAGAGATCAGTAGTATATCAGTACTGCTGACACAGTTATTAATGATAAATCTAAAATGAGAATGGTGAGAAAAGCACTTGAGTATGAGTAGTTATGGTAGTTATGGGGTTGAAAAGCACCCAGAATAGTAAAGTTCCTTGACAGCGTCTCTAAACATAGACTATATGGACAAAATAATTGGAATGGCTGACCATTACACCAACAGGACGTAAAGGCACTAGAACATGGCTCAATGACATAAAAAGTCTTCTGGATAATTATAACGTCCTTTTGGGGAAATTGTTTGCTAGAATTTGAGCTGGAAACGCTGAAAAATATACAATTCACGGTTATGTCCACCAGGTGGCGATAAGGCGTTGTAAAATAGACTGCAGCTTTGTTTCAGTGAAATACACTACATGGACAAAAGTATTGGGGCAGCCCAGTTTTTCAGGGTTTGGGTTAGGGCCCTTACTTTTAGCGAAGGGCAGCCTTAATGCTTCAGAACACCAAGACATTTCAGACAACGCCATACTTCCAACTTTGTGGACACAGTTTGAGGAAAATCTTTTCTATTCCAGTATGACTGTGTCCCAGTGCACAAAACAACCTCCATGGTTGGATAAATCTGGTGTGAAAGAACTTGACTGGTCCACACAGAGCCCTGACCTCAACCCCATCCAGCACCTTTTAGATGAACTGCGACTGAGATTGCAACATCAGTGTCTGACCTCATGAATACTCTACATAATGAGTGGCACAAATTCCCCCACACTCAAAACTCTTGCAGAAAACATGCCAAATGGAGTGGAAATTGATATTGCTGAAAAGGGGGGACCATCTGTCTTTGAATGCAGTTTTATTAAAGTTCTTTATGGATGTAATGACCAGGCGTCCCAATATTTTTGTCTATATATAAAGTACATTTTGGCATTAACATATTTTTAACATATTCTTTTAACTATTAAATTGAGAATTGTTCGCATAATCTTATGTGTTCTAAATCCTTAAACACCTTACTGTTACAATAAACACTAGGGGGCGAAAAAAGACAGAGGCAGCTCGTCAGACAAACTGATGCTGAAACTAGGTGTATGTGCCTTCAGAGATGGAGCTTCTTGTGTTTTCTCGACCACCGCAGGTTACATTCACTTCATAACAAACTCATTATCATCACCATCATCATCATCATCATCATCATCATCATCATCATCATCAT
>JBBIGB010000001.1:13956213-13966479 GCA_037577075.1 Alestopetersius hilgendorfi | reverse complement strand
TCCTATTTTTGCAGCTACAACAGCTTCTGCTCTTCTAGAGATTGTGGTGTGCAGTATAAGAATTATTTCTGGTGAGGTTTGGGATAGATTTTATGAATAGATAGAAACTTTCCCTAGCCATGGCTAGCTTGAAATAGTGATATGCACTTTTGATAGGCTATAAAAGACAATTATGTATTGGTAAACTGGCAAAAAAACTGGCCACCCCAAAACTATGATTGCCTCACTGTTTAGGGAACTCTAGAACCCTGGTCATGAACCGGGGTTCATTACATGAACCGATATGAGAGGAGATATTTACCAATAACATCACCACCAAACCTACCAAGCAACAAAACCCAAAGTCAGCTCAGTACATTCCCTGATACTGTGTTTCACTAATACTTCATGGTATGGAAGCAAAATGTGCTATGCTTCTCATTCATCCCATTCATGATTTCTATCATTTGCTCTAGATCCATAGATAGATAACTTTAGTGTCTGTTTTGTAGTAAAAACCGAATTTTGTCTTTGACACGGCTCCATAAATAAAAGTTGCCTTTAGTTTGGGAACTGCATTGCTGGGTGAAATTCAGCCAGTTGGGCTTTGTCTCACACACAAAGCCCTTGGAGAGCGATAACATAACCAGAATAGCCTTCCTGGAATAAATCACCCTCCCCTTTTGCCCTCACAAATGGCCACCAAGCATTTAAACGCTGCCATTCAGATCTGTGGCCAGAATCTGGCACGGAGAGGCTTAAGGCATTTGATAACTTGATTCTTATTTGTCCTCCAAATTTTGACCATTTAAATCTGGATTTCCTCAAAACACAACCATCAGAATGTATTTGGCCCAGAGGTAGCAGTGACCTAGTAAGATGTAGATCCTCACTGCAGTCTGAAAGTTAAATAAAAGCACAGATCCTGAGGAGCTTTAGTTGATGAAACGAGTTACAAAAGCTCATAATAGAAAACCCTGTGTGTTCTTGGCCACATTTGAATTTGCACACAGTTCTGCAGAGTAAGCCATTCAGTGTTGGTGTGCCAGAAATGCCCTCTAATCTTCTGAAACTTATGGTTCGACTGACATTATTGGTCACTGATTGCTGGAGAACAACTTCCATTCCAGGGCTTCAGCTTAATATGGAAAGATTCACTGGATTCAAATATGTTTAGGCATAAGCCAAGTAACACTTAAAAAAAACTGTATTCAATAATTTTTTGAGCCATAGTAACCTTTCTGAAGTCACTGCTGTAGCATGTCATATTTGGACAACTCATCTTTTTTTTGGGATAAAATTACAGTCCAGTAACATAAACAGACTTTAAGCCAAACCTCTGTTTGTCATAGGAGTCCCAAAAAATTGGTCCCAGAGACTTGATCTGATTTTAATAATGGGAGGTCTGTTTTATCCATTTTTGTTGACTTTGGACAGAGACCACCATTCCTCTGGCAAAAGGAGGGCTTGGCAAAGACACTAAGAAATGTTTTTCAGCATCTGCTTAGAAATGTTATGGTTGTTAAAAAATATGCTTGTATGGTTTGTGCTCACATATAAACAGTTTGTGCTCATCAAACATTTTGTCAATATTGTTAAAAAAATGTTCAAATGTACAGAATGAACGCAATTTAAAGAATAAACATGAAACGTTTCAAACTTGAGCAGATGTAAATAAAGAAAAATCTAGAGAACTATTTTTGCATTTCTAATTAACTTTCAAGTACAAGGCTCATATATGAACCGTTTTTATACATGAGAGAAATTTAAAAACCTTCAATATAAAAATAAAGGCGCTTGGAAGAACACTTAAAGGGCCTATTACATGGAAACGTTAACTGCCCTCATTTTAAAATAATGTAAGAATTTAATATAGTATGTAAACACTACTAATTGAAAAGTGTCCATTCAGACCATTTTTAAAAACTAAGCTTCAAAAAAGCTGTTTTTTAGTTGTGGGTTTTCTTATAATGTCATGAACAGCAATACAATTACATATATATGGCAGTTTAGCACCACCCATTGACAATAACCATAGAATGTTTTGTCTGAACTTGTTTTTAAATAATAACACAGCAGCCAATCAGAGCTCATTTACATATATCCATCTTAAAGGTGCAGTAACTAATATTGTTAAAAAGGGATTTTAAAAATTCTATGGGGTAAAGAGTGATAAAGTGAATTATGTTTTTGATACATAAAATTTTACAATTGTTATACAGGCTCAGTAAACTGGTAAAAGGTCTTCACAGTCACTTATTTCACAGAAATCAGACTTAAGGGAACCAATATAGTTCCCTGTTCTGGAGCCTTTTATTTAGAGGATCCACTACACATCCACTTCTGCTCCCCCTGAGGCTGGACCACTTGAGGAAGCAACTGACTGCACTGTGTGTGAGAGGAAACGGACAGAAGAGCAGTGTCCCCATCTCTGCTATAATTATTCAAACAACTATGTTAACAGTCCTACAATGTCCCGAGGCTTCAACAGTGCTCCATCAACCCAGAAAGTCTCTCACTGACCTTTACAAGGCTGTCAGCCATAAGCATCCTGTCGTTAGGATTTTGATGAGCAGCTGAAAAATTCTCAGGGATGTGCAGTGCTCCCTAATCTCGAGTCCAGCCAGGCTGTGGTCAGGCAGGCAGCAACGTGCCGTGGAACAGCACCAACTATCCTCCAGCTCAGGAAATAGCAGACTCCAACACGAGGCCTCCAGCAGATACAGAGAAGTGAGTTATCACTGATAAACAGTCAAGGTAATTCAATTACTTAATTTCACTAAAGAGATTAAATCTTTGTACGTCTGAACTTCAAAGTCTCAAATCCCTCAGTTTCAGTACCACAGTCAATAAAAAAAAATATTGCCTTCATGGACGGCTAGTGTCCTGGTGGTTAGGGAGTTGCCTGCAATAAGAATGTTGTGGGTTTGAATCCCAGGACTGCTAGTGGCACCACAGAGGTACGCTTGAGCAGAGTACCGTCCCCACGCAGTGTTCCACTGCCGCAATTGGTAAATGGGCCAGGAGAACAATTTTGCACTGTGTGCTGTGACAAAAATATCTGTAAGGAAATTAACACTAAGCCGATTTGATACAGTGCATGTATGTCTACATAGTAGGGCATTAATGACAGATTTTTTCAAGTTGACTAGTCGTTCAGCAAAGTCGAAGTTGAGTTGACTAGTCGTTTGATGATGTCATCACATGCAGCGGAGGAACATGGATTTCCACTGAGCAACTTTTATTAAAGTTATCTGTAAATGAACAGTCAACATGACAATTCCCATCACACCAACGTTATTGCCCTTTTAATTAAGGGACTATAATAATTGGTTAAACCAAGGAACGTGTGTCAGCCAATCAGAGGCAGAGATTGCATTGTGTACACAAGCGAGCGCACTAGTCGACTTCTCTCAGGGACTGTCGACTCATGGGCTTTTGTGCAGTAGGCTGCCACCTGGGGAGCAGTGTGTGGGGACAATACCTCATTGGTGCTACAAGCAGTCATGAGATTAAAACCAACAACCTTCAGATCACAGGGGCAACTCCCTAAGAACCAGCCCACCAGCTGCCCACTATAGTCATATAAGAGTTCCAATGGCATGATACTAGTGACCTGGGTTCTTCATAACAGACACAACTTTACACCACTGACTCCAAGGAAGAAAGTGTCATGTTGCGTTTTGGATTGTGAAACATAAAACACGACAAATATGGCTCAGATATTCAGATATGGCTGGGAAGTATGTATTATACATTTTCAGTCATTTCATACATTTGAATGATATATTTTTATTAGCAGTAGCTTTACAGTGTTTGTCATATTTGAATGTATGTGCATTTTGAACCAAGGTCATTTCTGAGGTATGTGCCCAGCTCTGTGAACTCAAGACTCGTAAACTTTTAAGGATGTAACATTTTTACAGAACATTATCTTGCTCCATGAGCACATAACTCAATAATACTACAACAAGCAGTGCAATGATCACTTCAGCAGAGTTCTGGAGGCTGAGTCTTCCTATTAGTTCAAGAAGTGCGCTGTAAGCATGTTTCAACATCCACAAAACATGTGCAGTATCTCAAGTTAGGGAATCACAACTTTATTTAAACCACTGCATACATCACAGAAATATACCTCCAGCTGCAACTGCAGACACAATTACAAATAGTGCAACATTCAAGGCATACATGGACATAAAACTGACCTCTAGGTCCACCATCAAGTTTGTGCTGCAATTACAGCATGTACAGATCGACACCAAATAGTTTATAGACTGTGATGGACATTACAGAACTAACTTCACACAGAAACCACTCACACATGAAAGTAAAAACAGTAGGGAAAACGCATCAGTGCATAAAAATCAGACAGTTGTGGAATGTTAAAATCATTAAGTAAACATTATGGAATGAATTATGCTTTTCCCAGTTTAATGGACACAATTTTTACCGCTTTACACTGACAAATATTCACATAAATGTTAAGGCAGTTAAGACATTTAGTATTGTTTTTAGAGGCAAAGTGTGGAAACAGTATTCACTTTAGTATTTATAGCCAAATAAATAAGTTAACAAATGCACAAGAAACTAACAAAATGCGGAACTGACATGCCATATTATTAGCTACCCTGACTGGGCTTGGGCCTAGATGGATCAGCCATTTTTTCAGAAACACCGACCACATACAATTACTGATTATAGAGCTTCATTGTATTGTTTTAGCTATATTCTAATATGCTGCCACTCTCCCTTAACCTTAACCATTTACATTGGTGCATCTGGCCCAGCCAGTTATAAACTTCTGAAGAAAAGAAAGGGTGACAGTTTGTGATTGGAACTAGATCCTGCAAGAAGATGGATCTCCAGAACCAGGGTTGGTGACTACTGTAGACTACTGCTTCTGTTCCATACATCTCAGTCTCGCTGCTGGGTTCGAGAGTGTTCCACCAAACACAATTATCCAGCCAGCAGTGGAGGATGGCTAGAATGATGGTCACTAGATTATCCACCATTTTGCAGAGTTCCAACAACAATCTGCTATCCTCAAAGAACTTCTTCAGAACGCCCTGATTGGCTGAATCAAATGCATTAGTGCTAGGCAAAGGGGACAGAACATCTGATACTTAACTCTACAGATATCCACTGGGCTAGAGGACCAACAGCATAGAACAGTTTGTCCTTCAGCACCTCTTCTGTACCTAACAGACACTGTAGCATGTCTCTGACACTGCTGAGCTGAAAATTATCCACCACTTTCTAATAAAATGGTCAATGAGTGTGGGTACAAGGCAGGTATACCTATAGTATGGATAAATCTATATCTGTCCATTTAATCTGGAATATATATTTAGCATTATTCAGAATAGAAAGAAGACTGGTGAGTTCAGTGTTAAGACCCAATCGTTAAGACAACCTGTGTTAAGACAACTGGCCTCTTCTTTGAGCTATTTAAAGTCGTAATATGCGTAACCTTTGCTTTAAGGCCAACATTAAAGACGGCAACATTAAGAAGGTATCGAAGAGCCGAGTCAAATACCATGCACAGACAATTAAGTTAGAAAGAGTTTGAAACACAGCTGAAAGCCCACAAAGCACGTACTGTCTCAGCATGACACCAAAAACACATGTCACATATGTAAACGTGCTAACTGCTAATCACACTGTAAAGCAGAATGTCACGGAAAAACACTCCTCCCTAAATGCTGAGGAGGGATACCAGACGAGAATAGGCTAGTGATAACTGCTGAGGAAGGCTCCAAGCAAGACTGGAATCAAGTACTTCGCAGTGTAGCCCTCATGGCAGAGAGGGAAGTAGGTGGCCTGTAAACTTAGAACTGACTTAGAAAGCCAGCAACAAAGCATAAGACAAGAACAAGGTGAGGAAAGTATCAACAACAATTTCCCAATTTGTTTTGGCGTTATCACGTTTAACATGGCATTTCTAAGATGGACTGAGGCCACTGTCCATCTGTAAAAAGTTTGCTTAATAGCATAGGAAGGATAAAGGGGGATAAGAGCTTGCGAAGGCGGCTGAGGATCCGCCAATTCGAATCCGGTACAAGGGTGTTCTGGAGATCAGGCTCGGTCTGATGAAACAGAAAACAGGTGGACAGTAATCAGAGCTAGGCCGGATGCATGTAGTGTGTTTCAGATCAAGAGACGTCAGGGCTAAATTAGAGCCAGACCCAAAACCACCCACCAATCCAGTGTCTGTTCGTTCACTTGAATGTACCTTCGTGTCTGACTACTGACCATACTCAGCAAGACTGTGTGATATGTTTGTGCAAAGTGCATGTGTGTTCAGTCGTGATGCCTTCCAGAGCTCCTATGGTGGTAGTTTCTCTGCGTTTTTGGAAAGGCTGTGGAGCAGGGTTTTTTGAAACTCCTCATCAGATGCCTCAGGGATGAGTAACTCGATAAGCAGCTCCCAAACACAGTACACCAGATGCCTGCGCAGAATCACAGTCACGAGTCAGATGCACCAGCGCACGCAGACAGTCTAAACAGCTCATACTCCTCATAGCCCTATTTGCTTCACCTGCCTCAACTCAGAACACACATTGTGTGTGAATATTAAGATTAACTCTCTCAATATTCAGCCACCCTGTTTTTTCCCTCAGTAAATATGTTCTGTTTAACTAAAATATGACAATAGTGAACCTTTAAAACATGATCTGTGATAAAATTTCATATCAGTCAGACTGTGGTGACTATGGGCCAAAGAGATATGGTACAAAACAGATTTGTCATTTCTTTTCATTCCTTTCTAGCAGTCTACTGAGTAGATTTCTTAATTTTGTGAGAGAATATTGTTTTAATGGTTGTACAAATTAAACACAAATATCAACTGATATGACTACATAGTACAGTTTTGAATCTGAATCTGAAACTTTGCATAGGATCAGGTATCTCTCAGGTATCTGATCACTCTGTATGTGCAGGATTTTAAAGGAAAAAACATTTGCACACATTGCGTAATGCATCTGATTGCAGTATTGATTGTTCCATCTGTGTGTGTGTGTGTGTGTGTGTGTGTGTGTGTGTGTGCGTCCTGAGACAGACCTGTTTATGGTAGGGTCCTGGATAGAGCCCAGCACCGTCTGCCAGGAGAGCTTGTACTTCTCAGAGCCCAGCATATCTGCGAGCAGATCTGTAAACACAGCAGACAGCGCTGTCACACGCTCGCTTAACAGATTTAGAAGTGCTGAGAGGAGAAGGCAAACTGTTTTAATGTGATAGAGATGATGGAGACAATGTTATTGTGAATTCACAAACCTGTGACCTAGGCTTGGGAGTTTACTTTTTCCGATATCAGTCATACAACTAAAAGAATTATGCTGTGCTGAAGCTAGTTTGTAAGTGGAAAAAAAACATCTATATATGTTCTTCACAAAGTTATCAAAGCTATTTGCTGGAGTATTTATGTGTTCGCTCTCATTCTCTCTCTCTCTAGTTATATATATATATATATACTACTCACACAAAGTTAGGGATTTTCGGCTTTCAGGTGAAATGTCAGGATGACATAATATGCTATATAACCTTTACAAGAAAACTTAATGTGACCTAAACGTTTAAATACCCAACTGTTCAATGTTTCAGTACTTTTTACAACTTACTGTTCTCTGACTAGGAGCTTCACTGCAACATTTACAACAGGTGTTTGATGCATGAATCGACCAATGCATCTCCTGCTTCAATCAGAAGTTAAACACTCCTCCTCATCATGCTGTTCATGTTGTGACATCATGAGACCAAGGTGTCATCGTCTTGCATGAACCAGGGAGCATTTAAGCTGGACGAGGGACCAGTGGGCCTCAGTGCTGTTTTCTGATGAAAGTTGATTCACGTTGAGCAGTATTGATGGCCACCAATGATGTTGGAGACGGGAAGGAGTGTGCTATGCATCAGCCACTGTTGTCACCAGACGAATCTTTGGCAATGGTGGTGTTAGTGTGGGCAGGGGTGTCTACTGCCTTACACTTTGTGAATGGTACAGTGACAAGCCCATACTATCTGAATACCACCATTAATCCAGTCATTGTGCCCCTGCATGAACAACACAGGCCTAATTTCATCTTCATGGACGACAATGCTCCAGCTTATCGAGGTCGCATCATTAGGGAATGGCTTCTGGAGACTCCAGCTCATCAATGTTGAATGAAATGTCCTGCACTTTGAATTCCATAGAAAACCAATGGGATTAGCTGAGTTGCCGTGTAGAGGCTCGTAACTTTGTACCCCAGGACCTCAATGACCTGAGGGTCGCTCTTCAGGGAGAGCTGGATGCCATGCCTCAGCAGCCAATAAGCCGACTAATAAATATATTAGTGATGGACATGGGAACGCGCTATTGTCATGCTAACGCATTATTTAATTAATGCTGACAATTATTTTATTATGTGTTAACATGGACATTTGCTGCTGAACTTACTTTTGTATTTTTAAACAGCTATATCAATAGTGTGCTATGCAACATGTAAGGTCTCGTAAAAGGGCAAGCATGCAGCCATTTCAAACTCCACAGGCTGACAGGTCTCAAGGAGACCTTTCCAACGAGACCTAGCATGAAGCTCTCCTCCCCGGAGAACCGAAGTAACAGGCACACGAATCTCCGCGTTCTGTGCTGCATGTTCTGTGAGGCAAGCACTCAGCTGTACCAAAATCCACAGGCTGACCAACAAGCCCTGGTTCACATTTCTAGCCCACAGGAATCTGGAATGGGGGAGGGGAGCCACGCGCTGTCAAGTTCAGAGCTGGCTCTCACGGATCATTTTGCCCCCGTAGCTCAGCTGGGGAAATTTTACAGGACCTTCAGCTCCTCAAGGCTCAAACTCTACAGGCTGATAGGTCCACTTGCTACTTATCATGCCTCGTCACTATCGACTCATAAAACAGCCAACAAATAATGACAAATACTGTACGTTCTAACAAGCGCTAGTGTTCAAATCAGTTAGCAACGGTAAAAATACGTCACTGTGTAGAGGCTCCGAACCGGCTTGGAGAAGTGATACCGGAGCTGCGCAGTAGTCTGAGAGTGATACGATAGCAGAGACATTTTAGACTTTGGTGACATAAAGTAAACGAAGCCTCGAGGCAAAGAATTTGTGAACATTTTTAGTAATTATTCGAGTTACTGGAATAACCGTTCCAGCCCTAAAATCCAGCATTATGAAATGCATATAATTATTACTGACTATTCTCGTAAAATAAATTGTGATAAGACTTTTGGCTCTATCGCCTCGTCCTACAGGGACTGCAGCCTCCTGTCAGATTAACACATGCAAACAGGTGATGGAAGTGTACTGTGTTGTGGGGCAACTCTACCTGGTACAAGTTTCATTAAGCACTGCAGGGACTGCTGCTTGGTTTCATCTTTATGTTGTTGGGTACGCTGAGGCCGTGGTTGGGTAGGTAGATGTCCCCCAGGCCACACAGCGTCCTGCAGCACCTGCAGATATGTAACCCAGTACTGCGTGCAGGTCAAGTTAGCCACGCCCACCTCCAGCCACCTGTAAGCACAGACATAAACAACAAACTATAAACACAATTCAAGACCTCATGAAAGGCCGGATACATACACAAACAGCATCGTAACTGTCACAGAGAATCAATTTCTGACTCACAAATCCTTGCAGATCCTGCAGAAGACATTTAAAGTGAAATATCTCCAAACCGCATGGTGGAAATACACATACGCAGTCGTAAACATGACATGACAACACACTCGCTCAAAGACAATAAATGCGCTTGGCATGGACTTTTGGATTGGTCTGTGACAGCAACATGTGCTACTAAATTAGACTTTGACAGCAGCACTCAGATTTACTGAACAGGACCAGACAGCGCACAACACATCGTAAAATAATAGAAATACATGGACAAACAAATCAATCTTGGGAGGATGGGAACAGGTCAGGAAATTTAACTGCATGAAACACGTTTCTGGCTATGAATCGTTCATGGTGCTTCTCCAACACTGTGTGAACACACATCACTAATGTAATTTGGCTGATATTGTACATTTGTACAAATTACAATCTTCTTCAGAATTACTACAATAAATTGTCATGGCAGTTCACATATGTAAGCATTACAGGGCCGTACCATATAGCTTGCATTTTCCCAAATCACCATCTGGTTTATATAAGATGTTTGGAAACACACACACATTCATAAGTATGTATATATATATATACACTGCTCACAGTTAAAGGAACACTTTTTTTTATTGGGCCTGGCATGAAATCAATTAAACCTGTCTGATAATGTTCTGGTTGGTTAAGC
>JBBIGB010000001.1:13945759-13956113 GCA_037577075.1 Alestopetersius hilgendorfi | reverse complement strand
CGTATTGCGTTCTTTTCAGAAAAGATGAACTTTTTTCAACTTGAAAAGACGCTCTGAGCTGCAGAAAAAGGTGATGGCGTTTTAAAAAAAAAAGCACTCGGGACTTTTTGAAAAAAAAAAGCGGTTCACTCCATAGGGTTATGATGTAAAACAGCCGCTGGCAGTTTGGGGAAAAAAAAGAGTTTAGTTGTTATCCGATTAATCGATTAATCGAGAGAAAAAAACAATCGCCCAACTAATCGATAATCAAAATAATCGTTAGTTGCAGCCCTATACCACACACAGTAGATGGATCTGTGGACTATTTATGTAATTACGATGGTATTGTAAGAACAATACGGCTTCCTAAAGTTTTGTGCTGCACATTCTCACGTACGTACATTTGGTCCAGACTGTCGAGCTTTATTTACACTGTTGAAAGGCATGTACTTTGCGTTGCCCCTCTCCTTCTGTGTGATGAGGACATATCCACTCATACACCACCAAAAAAAGGGCAAAAAAATAAACAAAACTGAATTTTCATCCAAACTCATCTTTACTTTGGTACAACATATCCTTACAGTGATCCTATCCGATTACACAAGAATGTAGAAGCTGTTTACCCTCTGCCTCAAATGGCCTTGCCCAATCTTGCCAAATGCTTCATTGGAGATATTTGTGAAGGCCACAGCGTGAGGATCCAAAGACCAGAACATTCTGTTGCGGGTCTGCAAACAATAAGAGACCCTAAGGGGTCCTGAAGCAGTCCTCATAAGCTTCCCTGGATGTTGTCTTTACCAAAGATGAGACTAATTTACCATCTGTTTTTTCATAAACGTGCCTTTATGGTTGTTTGACACGGGAGTGATCAAGCATGACAATAGCACAGGCTGCTGGAAGTGTGGGTGGAAGCCCGACGTGCTAGAAGCCACGGCCAACGTCTCCAGGCAGAAAGAGACAGCAGGGATCTAAGTCCCAGCGCCCAGCTCCTTTTTTTTGTCCCTGACCAGGCTGTGGGAGGCTTTCAGTCAGTGGGCTTTTCCCAAGCTCTCACTCCGGCCTGAGGTAATTAAAGACTCAGCAGAGGCTAGTGCTTGAATGGAGGAAAAATAATGACACAGCAGAACTGAAATATGTCAGTCTATTATGAACGGTAAATTAGTCTCTGCATGGGCTCAACCCTTCAATATGTCAATAGAACACTAGAGGAGCAGCATTATGAATTCACTTCAAAAGCTTCAATCAGCAACTGCCTGAACGGTGTCATAGTCTCCCCAGGACTAGAGAGTAAATTATCTCTTTATCTAATCTCTTTTCTTCAGTTTAAAAAAAAAAAACAAAAAAAACTTGATTTATTGAAAAAAGACTGATTGAGGCTAGCACTGCACAATATATAATCTGTTCATCATTATGGCAATTTGCCGGATTTGCCGGTGTTCAAATCGAAACTTAAGACCCACCTATTTCGGCTGGCTTTCGGCGTCTAAGGCACGATACGATCTTTACTCTTTATTCTTATCCTTATCTTACTTATTTACTGTTTATATATATTTTTATCTTTTTATTTTTTGTTTCATTCTAGGTTTTAACTCTAGAGTTCTTGTATTTTCTTAAACTGTAGTATATGTGTCCTTGTTGATTTTTAACGCTGTGAAGCACTTTGTCCCAAAATCACATTATCCCAAATCATAAATTATTTTGGTGGAAACAATGCAGGTCAAGTGTTATTTGTCCTACATGACCCATTAACCATCTACCTCAGTAAGGGCTGAAAGCAATTTGATTAGTACAGCAAAGTGCAAATACACCAAGTAACCCCTCATGACCTTTCCTTGGTCATCAATCTACATTTAACAGTATCTGCTGCCACCATGTGGTTTCGCAGCACTTTCAATTCTACATGATGTATTTCAGCTAGTTAACATCATGTTGTCGAGCCTTTTGCTAAAAAGTCCACCTAATTTCATACACAAGAGTGGACAGAATATTGATTCTTTCTTGAAGCTCTGATACCATGTAATCTAGAATTGTTGTCCAGATAAACTGTTTTTTAATGCAGGTTAAGTAGACTGAAACAGTTTACTATTTAACTGTTACAAATGAATGCATTTGTTTGCTCTGTCCTGATCATGAAATATTACAATTAACTGTGGTGTAAATAATTTAGTAGCAGTCCATAACTGCTACTGCTCATAGCTGAAGTAAACCTAGATAAATGTAAACAATGCACAATTACAAAAAGCAACTGAAAACCATTTGACTCCTATTCAATGCTTATTGAACATTTAAGGGGAAAAATGTCTATACAAAAATGACATGATCCATTGAAATACACACACATGCCAGAGAAATGTATTTTGTTAGTAGCATGTTAATATCAATGTGTTTCTGACTTTCCTACTGACTATACACCCCTGATTTACTTTTCACTGATGACTAGTCACAGGTGGATTTATTAACTAATCAGCTATCAACTAATTTTTCAACCCTGACTTGTGACTGCTAAAGGTAACAACTGTGGTAAATACTAGTGCTCAGGTACTGTAGAATAATTCTGACGGGCCTTGCATTGGCACATATGTTGTACATTGCCTGGCCAGTTTGCTCGAATGGTCTGTCACAAAGACACATTGGCATGAGTGGTATAAATCAAGTAACCCAGCATAAAAAGCACATTTTGTTCAACTGACCATAGGAACAGGCAAACTGAATGACCTTAGAGTCTCTAAACATGACGTAAGTGTTGGTTTTAGGTGAGCCAGTTTTTTTCATGTCAGACTTTGTGTCAAAGAGCATCAGATGGAGTGTCAGGTGATCAGAAAAATGCTGCTCCTTGTGTTGCATACATCAAAAGTACATAAGCAGCACAGTTATGGTACAGGGAAGGTTTTCCTGGCTGCTGATTTCCATAGGAGGACATATGTGTGGCACTGATGATTAGAATTGGTGCTGAACAAGTTCTTCCCTTGATCACTGTGTTTTATTTCTCATTTGAATGGACACTTCCAGGATAATTCCACCAGTCACAAGACACATATTTCCAGGAACAAGACAGCAAATTTAATTTCATCAGTCAAATGCAAAAGGCCTGAGATTTCAACTATTCCCAGACTCTTTGGGAGAAGTTGGAAAAAGCTGGTCGCAGCAAGACTGTGCAGCTGTCTAAAGTGCAATGCAATTTCCACAAAAACACAAACTATCCTGCATGGCAAAGTCAGTGCATTTTAGAATCCATGCCCAGGTGAATTCATGCGGTTCAGAAGAGAAATTAAACACACTACTCAGTATGTGTACCTAGTTGCAGAGTTGCATGTTGCATTCAATGTAGCCTCTAACAGGCAGGACAGAGACATTCCCATCATAAACACACTGAAAACTGGGAAGCTGAAGATTGAGAGTAGAGGAATACAGGTGATTACAGGTCGAACACACTGAGCACTGGGTAAGTTGTTAAAGCAGACTGATAAAACATAGGTTTAAGTCATGAACACATGCCTCCTGCCCTAGATATACTGGCATCCTACTCAGGAGTTTATGAAACGAGCTTCCACATGCTAAAGGTTCCATTGTGAAACTCTTAGTGTCAGCTCTCCAGGGGAAACGGGTAAACCCAGAGGCCATATTGCTGGACCAGCGACAGACACTGGCATCAAATCAGTCGTGTAGTGAGACGCTGCTGGCTGTGTGTGTCTGCAGTGAGGCGTGCACAGCACAGAACTCAGGTTTCAATCTCTAAGCTATCGAAGGGTGCCATCTCAATGGTGTCCCATTTTGCACGTCGGGTGGTTTCATCAAGAGTGCCATGGCACGACTAACAGTGGCTTTTTAGATCACAGATCACAGTAGTGATCTAATGTTTGAGGCAGTAAGCAATAGGTACAGTTCACATTTAAAATGCGTCCAAACCGAAGTGCATACCCAGGACTGCGTGAGGTTTCAGCTAAATTCTGACATTTTGTGTCAGCCAGCAACACACAGCAGAGTGAGTTTTGCTTTATTTCACACATGTGACAGTTTCTTGAATTCAAGCAGTAATAATGAGAAGCTCAATACCACATAGCCAATTAAACCATGCTTTGGACAGCAGTGAGAAATTATTAATGTCCATCAATATAAGGTTCTTTCATGCAGGAGATCATTACCCCTTTCAAAACAACATTGCACAACAAAGTTATTGAAGTTGAATGTACAAAATGTTCCCTTGACCCCAGTTGCAGCCGATCAGTCAAAACATGTTTGCCCTCTGAAGTATGCTTCTAAAGATACATGGTTAATGTAGCAAATAACTACTGGATGCTTTTACCCTAATACTTACGAAAACACCCAAAATACACACTTGTCTCAAACCACATTGTGCTTACAAGAACCTTATATAGGCATGTTTATGTGGTTTCTAACACTGTGGTGTATGGTGTATTATGGCCAATGAAAATGGATGCTGCATAGTTAAATGGCAGCTGTTCTAGTTTTTGTCGCTGTTTTAAGCAAAAAACTTTTTACTCATTTTAATTAACGTGACAAATGATGAATTGTTCAAAGGTGGCCTGTACATTCGAAGGCCTGCAAGAAAAATGTCGTACTGATCTTCACTCTGCAATGTTTGAAATGAGGTACTGTTAGCAGATAAGCAAATTATAGGAGTGAGAATGAGTTAAGCTAATTAACCAGTTTTATGTAGCTAACTAATGTATTTAACACAGTGACAGGATGAACATTGTTGTTGTTTTTTTTTGAAGAAGAACCTGCTAAATACTTCAATTGAACAGAACCAATACAGCTTATAATATTCCAGAAGTGTGAATTGCACATCCTCTGACAGTAGTTTGGTTTGCATGGATGGAGAGTATTAGAATGTTATAAGAATGTTATAAGAATGTTCCCAGACGTTCCTTATATTTAAGTTTTTTGTTTACATAAATACATCTTTAAAAATGACATTGCTCTCTTCGGGTTAAATCATGACCTCAATCTAAGGTGGAAGTCACTTTCAACATTCGTCTTATTTTAATTACTCAATCTGAATTTTTATTGTTGTGATTACTCCATTTTAATTGTCAAATTAAAAACTAGCTTCAAAAATCTCCTGGAGACTTTTGGAGCTAGTGTGTGACTACTGACATAATAGTGTGTGGCTACAGACATTTCTCGTATAGCACTCCTTTTTCTTGCACTACTCTTATATACTAGCACTTAGTACTCTCCTCTGGTTCTCACACTGACCTGAAACTTGAAAGTGTCTTCATATTGTTAGTTGCTTTAGATAAAAGCATCTGCCAAATTAATGTAATGTAAACGTTATATTTCCGTAGCATACTGACTCAACAAATCACTACCTGGTATACATGCACATTAAACGAATGGAGATTAGATTGTATCAGTTGTGTAATCATATTCTCTTCACTCCACATTACTTGAATAGCTGTTTGAAAAAGAGCAGAAGCATTTCTCTTTAAATAAATCGGTATGTATGCTCGGTATAAATCAGTTTATTCACTAAAGCGCCGGTCTGGTGTGGGGGAAAAATCATCATGAGGCAGTCAGCATGTCTTTGGGCCAAAAATCCAGCAGGATGAAATACACATCTTCCAACACTGGTGAGCAGGTAGAGCGAGTGAAAACAGAGCTTCCAAGAAGGCAAGCCACAAAAATGAAGAAAACCCACTCAAATAATGTTATAAACAACTCAAGCAGTTTGGACAGCATGCTATGTAGATGTTTCTAGCATTTCTGACACTGGATCCTGAGTCATCTGTGTACTAATTTAAATGATGAATGTCACTGGTGTCTTTGGAGCAACTACAGCCAAAATAACTGTAAACTGTAATGGTCCATGATTGAGCAGTTCCTAGAAAGAGCAGGCACAAAACAAATGGACTTGCTGATGCTCCTTGCAATGTTAACATAATTGAAAAGTCCATTTTAAGGAAACACGTTGACTATCTTACTAACATCTAATGAGGAGAAATTAACAGCAAAGTGAGTGATTTTAGACAAGAGGGACACTTAGGTTACACACTCCAGACAAACTCTGACAGTGCAAAATGTAAACAGCACGTAAACCATCACATTCTTTTTCTGGACTGGAAATACAGGCATCTTCACATAATGTGACGTAAAGGAGTTAGCAGAGCACAGCTGCAGACATAAGTGTCTTCAGACTTTATAACAGGCTGTCTGGGTTTCTCCAATGAATGTCCAACCAGAGGAGACTAACCAGAACAAAAATCATGTCAGAAATGTCATCAAAACTCTAGATTAGTTCAGCCATTTAGGCAACATCCACAGCTACAAGACAGTGGATCAAAACCATCAAAACATGGTTGATAGCAAAGCCATTGATTTGCACTGGGTTTGAAGAAGAAAAGAAAAACATTAGCAAACGTCTAAGAATTTGAAAAGGCCCTGCTCATAAAAATTGTCCTAATGTGCTCCCCTAACTGTACTATGCTTTACAAGAATGTCACTGAAATGTCATTAAATTCTGAACATTTTCCTGAAAAAAATGATACGAAAATATCTTTACCACACTGAAAGACTGCCTTGCCTCCATAAACAAACACATTTGTCAAGCATTTATTTTTTTTTATGCTTCCAAACTGTGGAGCTAAATTTCACAGTCATGCTCAGTATACACTAGAAACATTTGGGGAAAACTGCTGTTAACAAATACTACATTTACCTCATTAATCTGTTTGCAGATCTACATAGAGTTTTTCATCACAGTTTTAGCCTTTTGCGGGGGTTATGTTCCAAGAGTATAGTGAAAAACGCATTGCTGTGTTTTGGCATATTCAGGGTTTACGCTATTTTTATAATGTAAACCCTAAAAATGCCCCAAATATGCTCCCAGAACACTTAAATGCCATTTTAAACTCCGTAAAGGTAAACCCGTATCCGAATTTAAAATCCCCGCCGAGATATGCAACTCATAAGGTTGCGGGACAAAAGTATTGGGACTCCACAGCGAGGTGAACGTTTTTTGAAGAATAATACCTGATCTACTCAGGTTAAAAATACAAATGAGGGCTCGCTGGAAAGGTCTCCTGGAGATCAATCAAACTGTATGAAGTGTCTGAGTGCTTTCCACCCCAAGATATGCAACTCAGAAGATCGCGGGACGAGGTGAACAGGTCTGCTTGTGTGAAAACATCCAGAAAAAAAAATTTATTTCCAGAAAAAAGCAAAAATAAAGGCGGAGGATATAAAGGTTCTCAAAAAAATGTTTTAAAATAAGAAGAAATTGGAAAAACAAAGATCTGAGCAACTGTGACAATGGCCAAATTATGATGTCTAGATGACCAGCATCATTCCCCTGGTATGCAGTGGTCAATACCTACCTAATGTGGTACAGGAAAGGACAACCAGTTAAACCGGGAACAGGATCATGGGCACCCAAGGCGCAGTGATGAGAAGCAAAGACTGGCCTGTCTGGAGCGATCCCACAGAATGGTTACAATAGCACTAACTGATGAAAACATTAATGCTGGTTATGATAAAAGTTATCAGAACTCACAGTGCAGCACAGCTTGCTGCATATGGAGCTGAGTAGCTGCAAACTGGTCATGATGACCATGCTAAACTATGTCCACAGCTAAAAGCAATAGGCATGTGAGGATCAAAACTGGACCATGGAAGGTGGCCTGAATTTCCTTTGCATCATGTGGAATGCTGTGTGTGTGTGTATGTGTGTGTGTGTGTGTGTGTGCGCGCGTGTGTATGACTTATATGGGAAAGAGATAGCACCAGGAAAAAAAGCCAAGGAAGGCAGAGTGACCTTCTGGGTAAACCTTGTTCTGCTGGGGAACCTTGGGTGCTGGCATTCATATGGATGTTACTTTGACATGTGCAACCTCTTACAGCAGGATAGTGTGCTTTGCTCCACTGCAGACATTTTGTCAAGATCCCTAAACAATTCCTCAAAAAAAATCCAAGCTGGGGTTTCAAACTTCTAGATCTCAATCGGATCGAGCATCTGTGGAATGTGCTGGACAATCTTGTCTGATCCATCTAGGGCCCAACTAGCAATACGCAAAATTTAAGCATTACATCTGATTTCTGTCAGTACTTATTACACCAGACAGCCAATCAGTTACATCAACAGCTCAGTTAGTCACCAGTGACGAGAAGACTTTGGCCTAAAATCTGTGCTTTAGTGAACTGGGCAACATGGCCATGTATGGTTGCTAAGATCATTACACCTTAAGACTGCAATCATTTGTAATGTAGCACAGCATGTAGGTCAAACACATTGGTCACGCGGATGAAGGCTTTTGTATTCTTTTAAATCAACACTAAATACAGCTACAGATTAAATATTTGTCTAAAAGAGAATACTTCTTCCAATTATGCACATAAGTCACTTTCTCATACCTACAGCACATCCATTTTTGGCCAAATTACCTCTGTAAGTCCCACAGCAATGACTCACCATCTCACTGGATTACAAATGTTAGAATAAAACAATGCCTCTAAAGAGAACATGCCTAAACATTTACATAATATTTAATCTCTCTTAAGCTGGTCAACTGAGGTGTGGGCGAAAAGTACACTGTTTGTGGTTGCAAATGAGGATTATAGCATCAAGCTAATTTTGCTCAAGCTCAAGTACATTATATGGCTAAAATGATATGCTGACTACATTAAAGGGGACATATTATGCAAAACTCAATTTAGTCAAAATATGCTAATGAAGTTCTTTGCACAAAATTACTCTCAACAGCTTTATTTTTCACAGATTCAGGCCCTTTCAAAATGAGCGGTTTGGATGGAGGGCCCAGTATGATGTCCCACTGGGCCAATTTGCATAGAACTGCCCCTTTTCTCTCGAGCCCCCACCCACTAGATTAGTTGAAGATCCGCCATTTTGTCTACTAGATTTACAAGCACTGATAAGCCGAGTGCTGTGGCTACTGGCAAAGGCAAGTTACACATGAAGTATTGTGTTGTTGCTGCAAAGAACAATCTATCTTTAGCGTTGTGGAAGATCTGTATCTACTGTCTGTGACAAGTCAGCAGATGAGGGAGATGTAAGTACTTTCAAATAATGACTTGTGTTTCAACTGAACACATAGGGCTGAACAGAACACACAGGGATGGCCAGCATCTTATAGCATGAAAGCCCGGAAAGGCACATTTTGAAAGGAGCCAAAACTGTGAAGAATTAAGCTGGTGAGATCTCCTCATGTGGGAGAGATTTTGTGCAAAGATCTTCATGATCATGGTTTGTATAGCCCTTAGACCCATTATAACTGGTTTCTTAAAAATGAATTTTGCATAATATGTCCCCTTTAATTAATGCCCATGGTTTTGGAAATGGATTTCCAGCAAGATAAAAAAAAAAGTGTGATGGTCATGTGTCCATATACATTTGGCCACAATAGTGTATGTCTTGTAATTTTCAGAAATTTAACAAACCTCATGAAGCCACAATTCTGTCCAAAAGCTATGAGAAAGTGACTTCTGCAGACGGCATTTGAAATGACGCTTGTTTAATGGACAGTTTCCATCTGAATAAGCATCCACGTCTAACAGATGACAGGAAGATGGAACTCTGCCACTAGCAAGACAGCTCCCCACAAGATTTACCGCAGCAGTACTTCTGATATCAGCTCAATCTAAACACAGCAAACGACTGTGCTTGAGAGATTAATGCACATTCTGTTCGGAAGCTGACACCACAGCACGAGCAATGACAACGTTAGGCAACATTCTTTTCCATTCCTTTGCCTCTCAACTCTAAACCCTAAGGGCAGGTCTGTACTGCTGTGACTCAAAACAAAAAGCCTTTACATCTGTAGGAGGTTCTTGAGGGTTGGTCGAACGCCACTCCTCCACAGAGTAATGACCCTGCATAACTCAACCACCACGTGCAGAAAAGTAGGATAGAATATCTACATGCTCTGAAAATGCCCAGCTCAAAACTCTCTGTGGTTGATCAGTGTCTGTTCCAAACTACATCATTTAAACAGATGAACTGCACTGTCAGTGAAAAGTATTAGCCATTTAGTAATAAGTCTGATGGAGCAGTGAGACCTCACATCCTTTACCGTGTGCTCATTTCACCTTTCGAAAAAGTATACTCTAAAAAATGACCTGCTCAATTTAGTGGAAAGAAAAATAGTTCTTAACATTAGTAAATGAACATCTGAACTACTGTGAACCAGTACACTGGGACATTTTGTTTCAGGGCAGAAATAATTTTGAACTTATTAATCAATCATCTCTGTGTAAACAATATGGCTTTCTCATAAGTTCCACTCTGGTGGCGCTGAAACATTAAAGGAGGCATGAAGCCTGTCTGGCAAGATCGCTAATCCATAGTTTGTAATAATCTGACATTTTTTGTCTTATTGCCACTGTGTAGAACTAATATATA
>JBBIGB010000001.1:13922774-13939217 GCA_037577075.1 Alestopetersius hilgendorfi | reverse complement strand
TCCTCAGACTGTACAACAGCTCAGGGATGCCCTCACACAGATCTGGGAGGAAATGCCACAAGACACCATCCGTAGTAGAATAATGACTGTATATTTAGGGTGGCTTGGGATCATTTTGGGGGGGGCTTCAGACCTTCGGCAGAATTCAGATGAGCCATTTTAATCTAGATTAATTCCAAGATTACAGTGAGATTAATCTAGAGTAAAAAAAAATATTAATCTATGCCCACCACTACTGTATATGTATATATTTTTTCATTAGTATGTCTCAGTCAAAAGAGATAGTGATCCCAGTCTTTCGAACAGATTTTTACTACTGTTTAAGTCTGGGCTCAGACTAGATCACACAATGACATTCATCTTTTATTTACTTATCACACACACTATATGGACAAAGGTTTTGGGATGCCTGACCATTACACCAACAGGGACATTAAAAACAGTTTCTGTGGGAATCTGTAGAGCATTTATAAGGTCAGGCACTGATGGTGGACGAGAAAGCCTGGCTCACAATCTCCATTCCAGTTCATTCCAAAGGTGTTGGATGTGGTTGAGGTCAGGGCTCTGTGTGGCCAGTCAAGTTCTAACACACTGAACTCCTCCAACCATGTCTGGATACTTTGCGCACTGAGACACAGTCATGCTGGAATACAAAAGGTTCTTCCCCAAATTGTGTCCACAAAGTTGGAAGCATGTCCTCCAAAATGTTGTGGTATACTGAAGCATTAAGGTTGTCCGTCACTGGAAGTGGCCACCTGAATTCAATGATTAAGAGCTATGTCCCAATATCTTTGTCTACATAATGTATCTATCACTTGGGTACTATAAGTGGCATTAATAAATACAGCATCTAAATTGTTTTTTCAAGTGTCAGAGAAACACATTGTGAATATAAGAGGCTGTTCATTTATTAAATAAAGAAATCGCTTTGTCATCTAATGATTAACAAAATTTCTATGATTTTCAATCCTGGTCTTGTTATCCCCTCAGCAGCACAGTATGCTGCATTCACCTGCTCCGACACACCTGAGCCAAGCCCTTTCTGAGGTGAAGGGGGATGAATCAGAGCTAGGAAAACACTAAAATAAACAGGGCAGGGGACTGGGAACCACTGGTCTAAGTAGTGTTTTTTCAATAGCTTGTCCCTTGTTCACCAGTAAAATGGTCCCTTATAGTCACATGTCAACACAGCACACAGTGTGAAATTCTTTCTCTGCTTTTAACCCATTCACCAAATGAAACAGGGACTGCCACCCATGAGGGGCCACCAACTAGATTTAGCCAGGACTAAACTATGGGCAAATAAAATAAATTGTGGAAATATGTTTAAATTAATATTTATTTTTAAACCATCAGTACCAATTAACAAGACTGACAAGCCAACACTTTTTATTTGAATATGCTGCCCTCTAGTGGCTGAAGTAAAATTAGGAGAGCTGAACTTTTGAGTATTTTGAAATGATAATAATTTTACTTGTATAATTTAAAATCTATTTTATTCAGTCACATTTGTCATTCAGTTATCAATTCTCTCTACTGTTAATGCAGCGCCCAGTGTGCTTTGAAAAGAGAAATTTGACTTCCATGTTGACAAATGCAAGCTAGTTAATGTGTAAGACGTTTGTCCTGTTGTTGTTTTTTTGCTAGGCTTCATTTACTAGCACTAGAATCATCACTGGAGTTGAGGTTTCGACTTCTGTCCTTTGCTGAACCCATTTTCTGAAATTTAAGCCATTAATATGGAGTTTGTCCTCCCTTTGCTGCAGTAACCACCCCATGTTGGAAGATTGCTGTGAGTATTTGATTCTGTTTGTGAGAATTTGTAAGGTCAGGTATTAATGCTAGATAATAGGTTTTGTATCAGAAATAAATCCAAATCATTCCAATTGACTGGGTGGAGCTCCATCACTTCAGAGAACTGCTCCACAGCCAAGTGCTGGGAGGGCTTTATATCCTTTTAGCCAAAGTTTGAGTGGTCAAGTGGCCACAGCACAGCACACAGTGTGAACAGTGTGAAATTCTTTCTCTGTATTTAAGCCATTCACCAAGTGAAGCAGTGGACTGTCACCACCGGGGGCGCCTTGGGAGCAGTGTTTGCAGACGGAATCTTGCACTCAGTGGTGCCACTGGCAGTACTGGGATTCAAACTCACAACCTTCTGATTGCAGGGGCAACACCCTAACCACCAGTCCACAAATACATTGTTCCTACTGGAAATCCATTTGTTAGCACAATCATTCATGTAAGCATTATTCAGTGATGTATAACTGCTGTTAATGACTTACCTGGATCTTGTGCAACTCCATTCTGCAAATTTCTTTTCACGCACGAGCAGGGCTCTGTATCCACCTTGGCAGCAAGGCTAATGTCCCGCTCTCCATCTGAATCTCTGATTGGTGGCTTATTAACAAGATTTTCCTGCTCTGAAATAGCACCCTCTAGGTCATTTAAGGTGATGCCATTGAAAACCTGAAAAAAAAAAAAACATCTGTGTTTTAGATAGGGAACCTGGGCTCTAGAGCAGCGTTTCTCAATCTATGGGGCGCGGACCAGTGCTGGTCCGTGAGAGGGTTCCTGCCGGTCCGCAGAGCCTCGCTTCTGCACCAATCAAAATTCAGTCAGATCAGGTCTGATCTCAGCGATGCTGTCAACTGTTCACGGACGCACACGCGTTATGAGAGCCACGAAAACAAAGGACAGAAACAGGCCCAGAAAACACGCCCCGGGTGTCTCTGTCAGCGTGTCTTCCTCGTTTCGACCGGTTAGTGGCGAGAAAGCAGGCACCGGGTGCGTGTGTGTGTGTGTGGGGGGGGGTGTATATGTGCTGGGCCCTGCAGCCCCAAAGCCTGACTTGACTGGTCCCCAGGACAAATAAGTTTGAGTAACGCTGCTCTAGAGCACACTAAGAAAACACACTCATACAGTAATTGGCAGCAACTTTCCATTCCCCAAAGAGCTACACCAGCCTAGAGTAGGGAACAGGACCAACAGAACTGCAACAGAACTCTTCACCCTGAAGAGTGCATAGTCTACCCTCTAGAACACACTTTCAGGCACTAAAGAGACACCAGCAGACAGCTGTATCTAAATGGAGTAAGTTTGATGGGTGGGTAAATTCAGTGGATGGTAGATTGAGTGGGTTATTTGGTGAATGAGAGAGTGGGTGTGTGAGTAGATGACTAACAAGTCAGAAATGTTGATAAACATTATATGAAAGCTATTTCACTTACACTACTACATTCACTGAAGCAGTAAAGCACTTCGGGTCTCACATCAGACACACTAAGAGCAGGAGCAATTTTACTGGAGAAACGCATCTTGTTCCTGAAAACAAACAAAGGCAAGTTAATCAGAAGTGGCATCGCTGTACAGAACACAGTTCAATAAGGAGTCTGATTATTTTGCTGTTCAAACAAATTCACATACTTCGTTTTCTTGTCAGCCAGTAGTTTTCCATCAGGCTCAGTGTCCACCTCATCAGTGGGGCTCTGAGGCTCTGAGCGGGGGAAGGCTGTCTTCAGGGTGTCCACAATAACATTCACCACAATCTGCCAGTTCACACAGAAATCTCTCATTTAGGTCAAAGCAGCAGGTACAGTGGGTATAGAAAAGAATTCTTCAAAATATTCACAATGTGTTGCTTTGCAGCCTGAAATAAAGATTCATGCAAAAAAACACCTGCTGTCTTTACAAAATACATTCAAGTCAAATATAAGTGAAAAATCCTTGAGATGGATAAAGGAACACCAAAACTTGTAAACTCAGTAAAGTGTAACAAATCAGCTTCTCTACTTCACAACAAGCTAAGTGGTTTCCACCAGTGATGAGCTGGGTTCGTTCCAGTGCTTGGTAGTGCAACATTAACTACTGGTGGCAAGGCACTGTCTAAAGACATGCACATGTAAGGAGACGGATACCAAAAATAAAATCAAAGGCTTTATCAATCCCTAGGTAAAATCTACATACAGAAAAGTAGAAAGTGTTGAAAGTAGAAAATGTTTGGACTGTATCCACATCAGTTCAACCCACCAAACTGGACGAAAGAATGAGGAGGAAACTGGTCGGAGAGGCTACCAACAGGCCTGTGGTAACTGTAAAGCAGTTACAGGAATTCATGGCAAACTATTGTTATCATGTGACAGCATCACACATGATAACAATAGTTTGCCATAATTTAGTAGTAAAAAAACAATAGTTTGCAACAAAAACCCACTCCTCAAGAAAGTAACGTCTCGAATGAGCTTCGTCAAAACCTACCTTAAAGATCCAGAGGTCAAATGGAAGATCAAAAATCAAACTTTTTGGCCTTTAACACCAAATGGCGGAAAGCCAACACAGATCACTATACAAAGAACACCACACCTGTTGTGGGGTGTTTCTCTCCAGCAGGGACTGGGGCACATGTCAGGAAGCAGAAAACTTGGATGGGACAAAATACCATCAAATTCTTGAGAGAAAACCTGATACCATCTGCCAGAAACCTGTCAATGGGAGGACAGTTCTCCTTCCAATATGATCAAAGCACACTTGAAAAATATGTGGAGTGACTTGCAGTCCACTGGTCATTATCCAATCTGAACGGTACTATAAAAAAAGAGTGGGAAACACTGCAGTGTAGATGTGCAAAGTTAGTGAAGAAGTATCCCAGCAGACTCAAGGCAGTAATTAAAGCAAAGGGTGGTTCTACTGACACAAGTGAGTGATACTTTACCCATCCAAGTGATTCTTTCTTATATTTCTTTCTGAACTGTTGCTATCATATCTTTTTACTTGGATGTTTTAAGGCGACTTTGTGTCTTCATTTCAGGCTGCCAAGCAACAAAGTGTGAATATTTTTGAAGGAATTGATTCTTCTCATACCCACTGTAAGTACAATCAAATGGCTTTTATGAGAAATGATTAACAGAACCAAGAAAAGTGACACTGTGTAAAGTACAGTAAAAACAAGAATCTATTTAACTGACAAAACTACAGATTGTGTGAAAAGATCAAAGTTTTTATTGGTGGAGCTCCTTTCTCTGTGCTACTGTGCAGCTGGAGAACCAAACACAGAGGCAGCAGGCCCAGACACTCGCTACTGAGCAGCCGGAGAAGGACACCAACAGTTCCTCAGGGATGTTGTTCTGAGAACTCTCAGGAAGTAGAGTCTCTTTTGAGCCAATATTTGCATTTCATGCTTGATAAGACTTCAGCTGCTCAGGAGTCTGTTGTCTGAGACAGATCTGGACTGCTGGGAGGCCAGTCAAGCAGCAGTCTATGAAGCCACATTGTTCCAGAATGTAGCACATGCAGCATGAGGCCTGGCACTGTCTTGCTGAAATGTACACTTCTCTGATTACAGCACATGTTTCCACTGTCTTTCAATCCATTTGAGTTAAGCTCAGGCAAACTCAGCAGCACTGTGTTAAGTGACAGTAGTTTCTGAAGCACTCATTCACCCATGTGGCTATATTTATCACACAAATTCAATATTTTCTGTAAAAACTATTCGTTTTATAATAGTATGTACTGTTAATATGTACTAAATTCTGTGAAATCTTGGACAATTGCCTCATGAAGTTTGGCACAAAGTAGTGAGCCAAAACCCCCCGCTGCTAGAAAAGACTGTGCCTTAGATTTATGCCTCTTTTGTATCCAGTCATGATGATTTACCAGTGCACCTGCCTAATGTGAAATGTTTCAAGTGTAATATAGAGTGCTATTTCTAAATATTCTATAAACTTCCACCTTTTGAGTTTGTATATCAATTTTAAAAACTGTATATATTCACCAAATGCAACTGATTTTTTTTGTATATTCATCAGTTACATAAAGGTTCAAGAGAATTGTATTGTTATTGTATTTTACTAAGCGTCCTAATTTTTTCTGAACTGGAGTTTGAACATGAAGAGGTGATGCAGGTATCTCTATATGAAAGTTTTTCACAAGCAAAAATAACAAAATGTCTCATCATGTTCACAGTTATGTTTGTTTATAAATACATAAATGTACTTATTTAAATTCTACAATAAATAAAACGGTACCTTGTCTATACGCGAGACAATGCACGGCTTCTTCACGAAAGCAATTCTTGCATCAGTGTTGAGAGCGAGGAACTCTTGCATTTCTTCACTGTTGGCGGTTTCAGGAATGGCACAAAGTTGCTGCACAAGGATCACACTTTGGTTAAAGTACCTTCATACACAGACAGTGTCCATTTCACAGTATAACAGTAAGTAAAGTACAGTTGAAACAGTTACTGACCACTCACCTTAAGGAAGGTTTCTAGCAAACCTTTTCTGGCTTCAACTTTGTCACTGTCCATATTTCCAAAAGGGAGATCAGGAAAGATCTTCTTGGGTCCTTTTACATCTAAAATTACATGAACACACTTAAAGTACCACAGCTATCTGACAATGAAGAAAGCACTCCTGTGTTACATTGTTATGGAGCTGAACTCACGTTTAAGGATTTTGCGTAAATCAGGTTTCTCCTCCAAACGCGTCTGAAGGTTCAGAAATTCGCTATAGCGCCGGCTGACAGTGTGATAAGCCACTGGCTGCAAAGTGCCTGGATTCTCTGAGTCCATAGCAGTTTCATACTGTAAATCATTACCACAGAAAACAAAACATGATAAAGAAGGAGAATGCTATATTGCTCAATCAAATGAGAAACTCTATTCCTCTGTTGATCCATCTCTCGGAGTTAACCATTTAAATCTCCCAATTTGTGACTGAAAACCAGGAACAATGTGCTCTGCATGGTTGTATGGACTATCTAATATACTGGGAACTGCATTCATGCATAAACTGTGTTTATGTGTATACACACACACGGACACACACACACACACACACACACACACACACACACACACAAACTACAGACACAAAAGAAACCACATTCCACAATTAAAGAATCTTCCCAGGTCCTCTATTCTGCCTTTTATCACTGTCTGATTATCATCAAGTGTCATGTGCTGACACAGACTGACTTTCATGTCTGAGCTATCAGGGTGATCAGTGACCACTCCCGAAGAAGCTATGTGGCCACTTTGAGTTGTTTGTTTGTTTTCTTTTCAGTTCAGATCAATGAAATCATACATCAAAAACACTGAATGACTGTAAGCCTGCTGATTCACTACATACGGAGTAATAGGAAAATAGTGAACATTTGATTTTCCTTTAAACATGTACATAATTCATGTTTTGTACTTTGTTCCTGGTTCCCTGCTATTTAAAAAAAAAAAAAAAAACATTCCAGGCCTACATCTAAGAACTTCAGTCTTGCTCCAGCAAAGCTGGCCTGTTTGGTGAATAGCGAAATAATTTCTAAATTCATTTATTGACCGACGCTTTTTCAGTCCTATAGAGCATAATGGTAACAAGTATTGGGACCCATTTTGGTCATAGTCTAGGTTATTAAACACACTAAGAATATTCAGTCATGGCTACTTTGAAGGATTAACAGCAGATCTTTCTGAAAAAGGCAAGTGATATTCCTTTCACCTCTTTAAGCAGGTGCTGCAAGTCTATCTCACGAATACTAATAAAAGCTGTAAAAGCAGATTGTGAATGTTTATTATAACATTACTCACATTTCTGGCTGAAATGAAACTGTCGAGCCCTTGTCCTTCTCTAACAATAGTTTATTAGTCATGTGTGTATTCTGTGTACTGACAGTGCATTCAAATCTAATAGTGAGGAAATCTGAGATGTCATGATGCCCTGGTTTTTTTTTTTTTGAAGAACAGTAATTGAATATGATCAGAAATTTGATCAGCTGTTCATGTCCTACAGTTTACAGATAAGATAACAAGTACCAAAGTCAGACACATTGCTGAATAGTTCTCCAAGGCTAATATGTGGAGGCTCACCTTCACAGTGTAGAGAGTGTAGGGATGCGATCCGGTTCCTCTGTGTTCCTTTGCTGTGATTGTACCCGTGATGCGAAGGTTCTGAATAACAACTGGACCCTCTGGGCTAATGAGGGGCTCAAAAGCGAAAGGAGAAAGAGGCATGACTCCAGCTGAAGGTGAGGAGGTCTGCAGAGAATCTGTTAGGGGAAGCTCATTGGGATTCAGAGCCCCTGACTGCTCAACACCTGCATTCCCCATATCCATTTTTGTGTCACTTTTATCAAGGTCCTGGAGAGTACAAAAGCTGGACAATTCTTCCGCCCCTTCAGCAAAATCAGAAGGTTGTTCTTCTATCTCCGAGACCACCACTTTAGGGCACGAGCTCTCTTCTGCATTCGAATAGACTTGTACCTCATCCTCCAGGTCTAGGGCAGCGTCTACTGGTGTATGGCACTCTGTGAGCCTTTCTGACATCGTCTCTTCTGGGCCTATCAGAACCAATGACTCCAAAGAGCTTCTTCTAAAATCATTCATAGGCGACTCCAAGTCAGAGTCCGTTTCTTGAAAGAAAGGGTTGGATTTCCCAAGTTTGGAGTAATCCCCCAAAACAAAACCTGGATTGACTGAAGAAAACAGTTCGACGTGTCTTGTTTCTTCCTCCTTTGGGTTCTGCGTACAATAAAGCTCTGCAGTGTCGATGACATCGTAAGCTGCCAATTCTGGCGTGTCAATCACAGAAGGGATATTGGGCTGGACTTTCAAGGTTAAAGATGGAGGAACCTCGGGATCCTGCTGTGAATTCCCTCGATTTAATACTGCCTGGCGTTTTGGAGACGGAGTTTTCGATTTACTTGGGATTGGTCTGGACTGTGGCTGGCTGGACTTGGTGAACACATCCACAATCATCATGTTTAACCAGTCTGGATCAGAAAGTTTGGCAATTAAAGGCAGGAGAACTTTGCAGGTGATAAGTTCACACACTACAAATCTTCCTGTTCTTGTTTCAAGATGTGGAGGAGGGACAAGAACATGTAGAAGCAAATCTACGATCGCTCTTCCATAATTGACTTCTATGGCAGGGCTCTGAAGAGCTGGATGAGGTGTGCAGGTTGTGCTGTATGCTTGCCATAGGCTGTCATCAGCATCCCTGCTTTCTCCAGTGTCTTCTTTTTCAGACATAATTTCTTTGGCCCTTAAGTAGCACTGGAGATGGCATCCACAAAGGGCCATCGTCCTCAGGGTTAAAGTTTTCCTTTCAACTTTCTCCGCTCGGTGCTTGAGCTCCATCGCCATAGAGATCATGGCATTGTGTAGCTCCTCTTCAAACTCATGCTCTGAAGAAACGGTATTGTACCATGATGAGACAAAGTCTCGTATAATGTTACTAATCGTATTCTGGATCTCCAGGTCCAACTCCAGGTCGCTCTCATCATTATACTGGATCTTCTCCAGAGTAACAAAACGTTCAAGATGAATTAAGCTTTCAGAGTCAAGAACAGCCTGAGATCCAAGCCAACCGCCTATAACCACCAAGAGGCTGGTGAACACACAGAGAAGCCAAACATTCACCAGTAAGTGGAACAGGAACATCCAGGCCAGGAGGGCCCCAAATCCAAGAAGCTTCCGTTGCACCATAAACTCAACCATGCCCCCAAGAGACGTGCTAGGATGCTCCGGCTCAGACATGGCAGAGGCCCTGTGATGGATAAAACAATATAAATTTATCAGTAAAAAATCTGTTAAAAATGTCAGTCAGATAGCTCTAGCTTTATAAGATATTTGAACTTATCATTAGAGTGTAAAAAAAAAACATAACCAGAATGAAGTTCATATTCATTAATATTAATATTCATTATTACTCAATAACACTGATGTCATATTTATGATGTACAATTAATGTTATTTAAATAATTTACTGATTATTTGACTAAAGACTTGGAATAATTAACCTTATATTTTAAGTAGTAAACTATACAATAGGATATACACAGTAGACAAACAAATAGATAAACAAGTCAGTTAGCTCTAAATAATGATTTGCATTCTCCATTTCTTCTGAGATATTGAATGAATAAAACTATTCAATAGAGTTAAAACAATTAGAATAATTTGGTTTTCTATATTAAACACTGACTACTACCATTAATACTATTACTTTTAATAGTATACTAACATACACCAATACTACTGCATATAATTATAATACAATAAAATACACTGTTGCTACTACTACTATTAATAACAATATAATAATTATACTATTTTGAATTAATAATACACTAGTAATAATAATACTACTAGTAATACTGATAACAACAACAACAACAATAAACTGCATCATATCAGTAAATAAACAAAAGTAGTCAAATTTGATTCTGACACTGAGATTGCAGAGACAGGTGGGTGAAAAAGGAATGAAAGCGAAAAAGGAGGAAATAAGAAAATAAATGAAAAGAAAAGCCAGGCTTGGCTGTCACTGTGGTTTCTGTTGCTCTGGGCCTGAGAAGTCTTTCCTGTTTATGAAACTACTGAGCAAATATTTTCATCTTCCGTTTTTGTAACGTTTAATATTCTATATTTGCTTTTGTTCTTCGCTTCTCTCTCGTTTTAAGCGTTAAAACATAAATAAACCAAAAAATCGCTGCATTTGAGATTGACCGTTCTCCTCTCGGCCAGCTGTCATCCACCTCTATCAGCACTCAGCTGAGCACATTCACTAACTTCCTACTTATGACACACATTACAGAGAAATACTGTTTACCTGGTCACAGGAGTGCAGAGAAGCTGGTGTGTATAACAGGAGGATAAGACGAATCTTCCCTAAACATCACATATGAAACGCCTTCGAGAATACATGTTTTGATGCAGCTTCTTCACTGCCCCCTCACACGGAGCGGCCGAGCCCTACCGCCACCCTCAGCTCCCTCCGTGCATTCAAGTTACACTATGTGGACAAAAGTATTGGGACATACCTGCTCTTAATTCAGGGTTTGGAATAGACCCCTTACTTCCAGTGAAGGGCAATCTTAACGCTTCAGCACACCAATACTTTTGGACAACGTCGTACTTCCAACTTGGACGACACAGTTTGGGGGTGAACCTTTTCTACTCCAGCACGACTGTGCCACAGTGCACGAAGCAAGCTCCATAAAGACATTCATTCTCCATACAGAATGAATGGTAACTAATTCCTATAGTAACCCTCCAAAACCTTGTGGAAAGCCTTCCAATAAAATTGGAAGCAGTTACAGCTGCAAACGGGGGAACCAACTCCATAATAAAGTCTATGTACTTGAATGCAATAACAATACACTAAGATCACTACTGCTAATAATAGCAGCAGCAGTACCTGTTGGTATCCCAATACTTTTGTTAATTTATTGTCTAATGATTAAGAACATCTTTTGATTGACATTCTAGCCTCGGTTTATCCAGTTATCACGAGTTTGTGTGCATGACAGTGTTTCATTATGCTGATCTGACTGCAGTCTGTAAGTTTACGCAAAATGCAGAGTTTCTTAATCACAGTCTAGTTCTGCACCATGAAGCAGCCACACCGTATCCACTAATTTCAATACACTAGACACGGCGCATTGTGCATACTCACTGTTTCCAGCATGCCATAGGGTACTCACACCATCTGTCAGTGAGTCAGTTAAGTGATTGGAGCCCATCTTCTTTCCTTGAGAAGAAGAAGCTCTGCTACTGGTGAAGGCAGGTAAGCCTGCCTTTACAATAATTGAGGGTCATACCATCACCTTCTGATGCTCCTTTTGAGAGAGGTAACCCCCGATTTTTTGCCCAGCATAGTTGAGGAGGGTTTTAAACAAAATGAAGTGCCTTCTTTCCCCAAACTATACAACAAATGAAGCTATGAGTCTCCCACCCATCACTGCAGGCTTTTATACAAGTTATTAAAAAACAAAGTCCCATTTGACTTAATCAAGAATGTAAAAAAACAAAGATTTAACTACTCTTCACAAACAAAAGCAATTGAAAATGTGAAACAAGGCCAGAAGACCTTTTTTCCACCCATCATAGACATCTCAGAAGCACAAGTACAAGATCTTCTGAAGTAGGTAGGAACCAATATGCATAATTCTCGGTCAGTGCAGATATTCATTTTCCCCCGATGCACACATACAACGAAGCAGATACACACAAACCTATAAAAAGTGGAAACAGGTACTATACCCACATGCTAACATTAGGCAAAAATGCAACATTTATTTGTAGAGTGCAGTAACTGCAATACTTTTTCGCACCACAGTCCAGCACCACCTAAATGTTCAATTAACACACCTAAAGAAATAAATCCTTGGATAAAAAATGTTGCCCAGATTGAATAATCTAATACTGTGCCAAAAATGTCTAAATATTTTGATTTTATTTTCACCCTCCTCTGTGTATACTATTATACTGCTATTGGCACACATTTGAAACAAAAAAAAGCCTATTCTGCCAAGCGAATTAAAAGGGAGCAAATTCACAATTTTCATTTTTTTTTAAACTTTCAATGTCACAATGGACAGATTTATTCCTTCCAAGTGTGCCACTGCCTCAGAGACAAACACAAATGTGACTTTTGTATGAATGAGGGGGACAAAAGAAAAAACAAAACAAAAAAAAAAAAACAGTAATGAGTGGTTTAATGCAGGCAGTTTTTCCAAACTGTCTATATACATTTCCAAGTCAGTCACATTTAGTCTACTTTGACGAAAAAAAAAACACTTGGTAGAAGCTTTTCTTGTTTTGAAACCTGCATGAATGTCCCTTTGAAATGTAGGCGGCTAACTTCAGTCATAATGCTCACAATACTCCTGAAGCAATCAGACTTCACTAAAGTGTTTTGAATTCTTCTGTATAATCTCCTCCAGTCTGTGCCCAGCTGGAATTTAAAGTTGCATAGTTTAGCACAGGCTGAAATACACACTGCCAGTTACACAAATATGCAACTACTCTATTCCCACCAACTCTGTGTTTACATATGAAGTAACACTAAGTCACATATCGCAATTTTAAATTGCATTCAAAAATACACTGTTACCCCACTGAGTCAAGAAATGTAAAGGCTGTGCAAAGTTTCACTGATAAGAACCAGGTAATAGCCATGTGGAAACTGCACAAGAATTTTAGCAGCAAAAGGTTTTGCAGAGTATGAATCAACAATCCATGACGATCCCAAATTCCTGTTTTTGCTCAAATTTTAAGTAGGCCTGCAAATTCCATCTGAGATCATCCAGAAACAGCAGACAGAAGTGATTAAATTTACTAATTTACTGAGGTAAGTTTCAACCATAGAACACGAATGCATTATTATGCGCAACTGCAGACTGTTCTTATCCGTTCGCACATTAAAACAAAAAAGGATTTAAAAGTCAATGTCTTTCTTTTTTATTGAGGCTCTTTTGTACTGACCCATCATCTATATATCACGGTGGGATGTACTTAATGTTCAAAAAGAATAAGACATACACCAGCTTATTAACCTCTGCATGGTGGAACCCCCTCCCACAAATTCCCCTCTCCTTTGAATTAACAATGATTTCATTCAGAGAAGGGAAGCAATTCTGCTTCCCAAGCAATACTGTCACAACAGAAAGCATCCCATGGAAGCAATTCCTCAATAGCACTTGATCATCTTGCAGGGAGCACCACGTCAACTAGTCAGCACATTTCGCAAACAGTGCCAAGTCATATTTGATTTGCTTTGTTCGTGTGTTTCATATTCCTTTTTACGGTACAATCATGTAAAAAAAAAAAGTCATTAATCCAAAAGAAGGCCCAATCCTGATAATCCTTCTGATATGTCATGACAGGAAGCATCTGAGAACAATGTGGTCTGAGGATTTGGGACGTGAGGAACTGAAGTAGTTTCTCAAGCTCAGTGAAGCGCACATGCTCATCAGATAGTGAAGGACAGTCTACAGTAGTAGAAGGTTGTGTGGTGGTGGGGAATTTCCATTTTTCCCTAGTATTCATATAAAAGAAATGGAGAAAGTAAAGTAAATCTCTAGGTCAAGCTAATGGTCATAGGTTCATACGTAGATGCTCTGGCCTTTTGGATACGACAGGATAGGCTTGTTGTTTAAATGGGCCCATTGTAGAGCCTGCAGGTTGCCTGATTGGCAATGGAGCAGTGACTTCAGCACTGGCTGCAATGTCCATCTGATCCATAGTGGACACTTCCATAGCAAGTTCTGTAGGAGACTGGAGTGATGAAGCTCCAGGCATGGCTGGGCCTCGTGGCCAGCAGTCCCCAGCAAACTTGACCGGACTAAAAGACAGGAGGCAGTAGAATGGCATCAAACACACCCTCATATTTAAACACGCATAAATCCGTTTTGTGATTAAATCAGTTATAATCTGATTACCTCACAGGTGTCCTTGGGCTTCCTAAAAAGCGGCGAGGTGATCGAATTTTTGGCTCAAATGAGAACTTCTCTTTAACGTTTTCCAGCACAGATGGAGCTACATAAGTAAAGCCCTTAAATATAAAGAAATATAGGGGTTATAATGGGTAAAAAAGTGATTTAAAAAGTGTGAATTTTTGATTACATGCCTATGAGGAGAGAACACTCCCTTACCAGGAAGACCTGATTTGCACTTTCACTGAGTGTGGAGTCATCAGGACTATCGACAGGAGTCTGGCTGGTGAACTTGGAATCAAATTGGCTCACATCCTCAGCAGATTGCTATGGAAACAGAGCAGAGGTCATGTGCGCTCAGTGAGGTTTACTTAACTCCTAGTGTGCCAGCAGTTGGGGAAAAAAATACTCACAAGGAAAGGCTTAAATGGTGGCTCGACTCTCCGTGCAAGCAGGTCTTCCCAGTTAATAAGCCGGAAGAAAGGATGAGTCTAAAAATGGAGCACAGAGAAGAAAGTTAATATTAATCTGAATTTAAAAAGAAACCTGATTAATACACTTTATTTATTATGGAACTTTAAGAACTCTAGCAGAAGTTCATGAGACCAACTGACCTGCACCTCTGTTGCATCTCCAGGTCCAGCTCCAAGCCGAGATGAGGCACTTCTTTTCAGCAGCTGGAAGTTTGATATTTTGTAAAGATTTTTAAAAACATTAAAAGCCATATTTTTGATAAGTCACATGCATAGTAGTAATGGTCTACCTTTTTGAGCAAGTCCCTGGCTTCTTGTGTGAGGTAGGGTGGGAGGCTCAGTTTGCATTTAAGAATTTTGTCAATGGTTTTCTTCCGGTTCTCTCCAGTAAACGGTGGCTAGAAGGGCAAAACACAGGTCTTTTTCACAACAGCTCAAAAAAATAAAAATTAAAAAACAAAAAAATTTAATAAAAAGAACTGCTAACTAGAACATACATGAACCTCAGCAAAAATAGTATGCAGTTAATGTACAGTAAAATTAGTTTTGATTGGTGCTACCAGTAAAAAAAAAAAAAAAATTAAATTGTTGAACTCATCCCACTTAACAGGTAAAATTGCAGAATGTGCACTCACTGCCCCAGTTAACATATCAAACATCAAGGCTCCAAGACTCCACCAATCAACTGCCCGATTATGTCCACTTCTCATCAAGATCTCCGGAGCCCTAACATTAGAATAGAAAACATCAAGCCACTTAGTTAGATTCACAAATTAGAAAGGGTGGCAATTACACTGGAAACAATTAGAAAATCAGAAGAGATTATTTAAAAAAGTAAAACGTGTAATAAAATGCCTCACATGTACTCAATAGTGCCACAGAAAGTGTGCGTGACCGTGCCATCATGAATGGATTCCTTGCACAGTCCAAAATCAGTCAACTTCACATGACCTGCCCAAGAAAAAGATAACTATACAAACTCTGCTTTGAATTGGTTAAAGAGGAAAGACTACCACTATAAGTTTTAAGCAAAAAGTACAGGTACATTTGTTATACTCTTTTACTTGGTAATCCTGGTTAATCCCAGATCTACTACTGTAGTATTCCCAAATGATGTTTTAATGTCCTAGTCAACAGATGAGGCAGTCTTACCTTGGCTATTGAGCATGATGTTTTCAGGTTTAAGGTCTCTGTAGATGATGCCTTTCTGATGCAGATGGCCAAGGGCCATTGAAATTTCTGCCAAGTAAAAGCTGCAAGTAAAAAGCCTCCAGGATGATTCTGATCTTATTTCATGTTGCCCAATCAACTGATCTTAATCTAATTTCTGTGTAACTGCACATCCATTGATGGCAATTTTTTAAAAGCCAATTACTCATTTGAAATGCTGATAAAGGTCCTAATTTCACACAAAAACGATGCCGTTTCAAACACAGGTGAAACTCAAGACAAAGAATTATGAAATAAACCAAGACATAAAATAAGATCAAATCGATGCTTACCAAGCTGTGTCTTCCATGAAAATCCCCTCCCTTTCCAGCTGCATGAAAAGCTCACCACCTATTAATGAACACAGACACTGATGCACAGAACTGTTCTTTCCTTCACAGAGGAATATAAATATGTTTTCCCAATAGCAATAAGTGATTAATAAAACCACTGGAGTAGGGCTGGGCAATTAATCAAAGTAATCGAAATCGACATTCAGAACCTATAATTGATCGAATTTTTCCAGGTCGATTATTTCGATTACTTTCCCTTTAAA
>JBBIGB010000001.1:13890239-13914678 GCA_037577075.1 Alestopetersius hilgendorfi | reverse complement strand
GGCGCCATGTTCCTGGCTGCCCCCTGCTTCACTTGGTGAATGGGTTAAATGCAGAGGGTGAATTTCGTGCTGTTCACTGTGTGCAGTGGTGTGTTCACGTATGACCGAATGATCACTTTCACTTATAAAAAAAAAATTAAACCTGTTCCAAAGAAACTTCTTGAGAACAAAGGCCTAGCTGGCTTGTCAGCAGTTATTTGATACTTTGCAAATTCAGTTCATGTCCATTCGGTGAACTTTATCTTCCTGTTTGACAACTTGCATGTCCAAGAACTTGTTTCGACAAATTGGTCATGTAAATCAGCTTTATTTTTTATATATATGTAAAGACAAGACATTTTTATACTGAAAAGATCACTTGCACTGTTAACAAATGGGAGTAAATCTGGATAATCATGAAACAATTATGCACGTAAATGTACCGGTGCTAGTAGGCAAGTTTTAAAATGGGACACCCCAACACCAAGTCTAATACTTTCAGCTAACTCCCAGTTTCCTTCACATGGACCACCAGAGTCAGTGCTGCGGGGTCAGAGAACAGAAGTGTTCAGAGATTTTCCACATATGGTTCAACTTATCTGTTAATTGACAGGTTTAGTAAGTGAATGAGTAGGAGAACAACCAAACTGAGCTCCACTGGGTTTTTTCAGTACCATTCAATAGGCAAGACATTGGGTGTGAACTGCTCCATCCTGAATGATTCACAGCAGTGGTGATATGAACCAGATGTCAAACAGCAGACATCTTAAAAACTCCCTAACGGAGGTATTACATGAAAGGTCTGACGCTTGAGACACGTTTTTCCATAATAGTTTTCAGATAAGCTTACCAAGCCTTACCAACATTTTCCAAATCTACTCAAGAATGTAAGACATGAAGGATGCATTGCATTTGCATTGCATTTTTCAGGATTTACCACGATTTTACCATTTTCAATATATGTAAAAAGTAAAGGTACATGCAGATTCTCTTGGACAATAAAAATAGCTATATTGGATTATATTATACATCACAACCCCTGGCATCTTATCACCACCACTGTAAAGATTTGTTAAGGTCACAGGTTTCTATTTAATGAGCCATTTCACATGAAAATATGTGCAGCAAGCAAAATCAACAGAATTCCTCCTAAAAGTTCAGTCTAAGACTATACTTTTTATATACTATCACAAGCCCTTAGCTGTGTTAAATAGAAAAAAACTACAAAAATACAAATCAATTTTAACAAAAAAATTAGCAATCCGAGTTCAGAAAGTTTCAGCAAGGCAGCCAGACTCTGTTCAAACATAGCCCTGTAGACATCCAACATGCAAAAAAAAAAATTAATCTTGAAGAAGCATATCTGGATAAGTGAATGTTCACAGCCTCTGAGGTGAGCAACCCAAAATTTCAGTCAGCCTACAGACTGCTGTCGCCTTTTTACTTCAGAGCCAACACCAGTCTGATAAGCTAACTGACAAGATGGGACAGCGAGGACCAGAGCAGCTGGTAAAACCAGCCTCAACAAGGAACTGTGCAGATTTCCATAACCCCTCTTGGGAAAGGGTTTACATTTGCAATTGTTTTTTTTGCAACCGCAGTAGGTCATAATGACCTACAGAATATATTCAACATATAATACAACATAGGACTAATTTAAAACAGCCACTTACTCATTGACTGTATTCCAGGATTTGGATTTTTTACATTAACTCTTACCTCGTCAGGTGGACGTGTTCAGCTACACCATCTTCCAAGAGATTCTTCCAAAGCATTTAAGTCCAGGAGAGATGTACAATATATACGTATATAAAAGTGAGCCACTGGCACACATAACAGAAGGATGCATTAATCCAATTTTAATGTCAAACAAGTCAACAAGAGCTATGAAAAAGCTTTGAGTTTCCGTTACACACAACAAAATTCAGACAGAACAAAAAAAAAAAAAAAAACAGAATGAGGCAACGTATGGGGTTAGTTGTCTATATGCACAATACGAGGCAAGGCTAGTTTTAAGATTACCAGGTTAAAATAACAGTTTGTTTTGTAATATTTCAGAGTTGAATAAGTCTATGCACATCTATGTTAAGTAAGACAAGTTATTTACACAATGTGCATTCTATTAAGAAACCACACCGATCGTTCAATATTGCTGTCTTTGTATAACAAATGAAGAAAAAAAATGACATCAGATCTGTGTTTTGTTTTTTTTTAAGAAATGAAAACTATCCCTGATAACAACCATTGCATCAGCACAAGACCCCCGACCCTGCTAATCCGTACTGTCTCCTAAAAATTAAATAAATCATTCTAGTGATTAAAAATGTATTCACTTCAATGGAAGCATGACCCTGCAGTGTTGCATAAGGCATTGCAACAAGTATTAAACTGCTCACAGTCTTTGCTAGACTGCTTTGTCTCTGTAGAGGTAAAAATCACACAGTTATAACATCTGATTTTAATCGTCAAAAGCTACAGACAAGTGAAAAATAAAACAAAAGAAAAAACATAATAGTACACATGTAAGCACAAATAAATTAGTGCCCATTTAGCCGTTTCAGGTTAAATGTTTCTTAGCTTCCAAAATGGGAGCCTGAGATGGTTTACTGGGAGTTATAAGAGTTACATCACTTGGTTTTCTCCTCAGAGTACTTCCTCTGCTGGAGCCGCTTGGCATAACTCTGTGCCATGGAGTTTATAATAGACAGAATAAAATAGCAGACCATGATAAGTACCACTTTCTCAAAAACCCAGGAAAGCCAGTTCTCTCCCTGCACAGAAGAAGCAAAAAAATGTTTTACTTTACAGATACAAGTAACATCTTCCAAAAGACATTTACTGACTTTAATGACCATGTTAGTAAACTAGGAAAGAAGTCTCCCATGATTCATTTTACTAATTCCCATTACTCTTTACTATTAGTAGTATTAGTGTTAGTAATTATTGTTCTATTCAAAATAGAGTAACTATTGAAATATATTAATATAATAACCAGATATTAATATCAGTACAGTTAAAGTAATTGCCATACAAACACTACTAATAACCAGAAACAAAAAGACACTATAGCTGAGCATGCCCTCCCATTTCCCCATTCCTACTCCACTCCTCTCTTCCTCTCATTAGTCAGAGTGACCCAAGCAAATACCAGTTAAATGTAAAATGTAAATTTAAACGGGTGTAATTTTTTTTACACCACAGAAACTGTAAATTAGGAACTAAACTGTTAAGTACAGTTTCAACATTTCCCTTTAGTCTTGTCCTGCTCTCATGACACACCTCAACCTGAAACATAAAACATTCTAATCTGTCTTAAAAACATCTTCCCACAAACACTGAACCAGAAAGAAGAACCTGAAAGTGAGAGAAAATAGTTTAAAATGTCTGGTTCTTACCGCAGGTGTGCCATCTGCAGGGTTATGAAGCTTATTTCTCTGGGCTTCCAGATACTGGCGGAAAGGCTTCTGCAGGGAAGGTCCCACACTGGGTATGGCACTGCAAATCACACCATATCAAGGTCAATTATGACTTACCAGAACATGAGGCTGAAGGCTGTCCACTTAAGATTGTCGTATAGCTCTCCTCTCACTAAAGCTAAGTTAGCGCTCTGGCAGAGGTGCCACAGCACACTGGAGAGAGAGATCTTTGGACAGCCACTTATATTGCTGAGCTTCCTGTCAGAACGAGTCTGAGGCTATTAGTCAGGAAGTGAGTCGATATTGTGTCATCCGTACCCGCCCAGGTTAGAAGGCGTGTATGGCAGTGACACGCATTTAAAAGTACAACACAGTTGCATTACAAGCTTTAAAAATGCCTTAAAAGGTAGACTTTTTTAGGATGTACCAACACACATACACAAATCAAGCAAGACGCAACTGTTAAGTCTTGACTAATTTACAGCACATAGCTATCTACAGAAAATATTAAAGGGCCAAATATTACATTTGCTAGGCTATTTATTTAAGAAGGCCATCCGGCTAGCAAATAAAAAGCTGAAGAAATACAACTGGTCTAAACTTGTCTGGTGCTCTCGCTCTGTTGATCTTTCCTAAGAAGTGGGTACTTAGTAATTCAAACCAATCTATAAGGGAAAAACCTACGACACTATTTAAAAGAAAAAAAATCCAGAAGAGCCTTGACTGGTAATGACATGACTCATTTGAGCCCACACTGCTGTGAGAAATAAAACTAGTGGTTAAAAACCTAAGAACAACACATTATAAATATGAATGAATCGGAAGGTTCTTTCAGGGTTCTCGCCACTTTCCTTTTATCAAATTTAGTCACTGCATTCCATTACAGCAGTGAATTCTAGCATGAAAGATGTGTTGTCCTCATTATGAATGCCAAAGAAGTGTCATTGAACTTCTTAGCAGTGCAGAAAGTATAGACTCACCTTAGCTCTATTTTCAGCTTACTATGATGGATCACGTAACTGTCACCTAGGTCTCGCGAAACCACAAGCCATCTCCTTAAATGGCAATTCTTTTCAGTCAACTAAAAACCAGACAAGTCTGCACACAAAGCCATTAACGGTTCTAAAGGAAAAGCTCAAAGCTCTTCAGATGATTCAGACAAGCGTAAAGACTGACCACTGCCATGAGAAACTGGATCGCATGCGAATGCAAACATTCAAAATGAAAAGACCTACGTAGCATTGCAAGACCTGATATGTGGGCTAAATGCCTTCAGTTTCCTCAGCATGTTGATCTGGTAAATTACTGAATATGGGCCAAACCACAAAAATGACTGATCGATTTTGCCCACAAGACTGTTCTTTAATCAAGAAAATTTCTCGCAATATGAAATTCAAACAAATCATGTTGCAGTCCATTATTTTAGATGCTAGCTGTATGGCCTTCAGGATGTAACAGCAAATAAAACACCTTAAGAGTTAAAAGGTTATAATCCCCTACCAAATGATTAATAAGCTTCTTAGGTTATTATTTTAATTTAGTTGGAAGTTTCAATAAAGATTAATCAGCAATAGAATTTAAACACAATATACTACTACAACTAACAATAATAATAATAATAATAATAATAATAATAATAATAAATATAAGAATAAACTAAGAAACGAAACCATTTTTCTATTACTGTTCAGTAAGAGACTAAAGAAAAAATCTATTTAATCTAAAATATATTAAAAGGATGAACACAGTAACAAGAGAAGCATTAAATGAATGCATTTTGAAAGTTTGTACCTCACTTGAATGCTTAATAAGGGGAAATGAGTTCCACAGTTTAACATAACACTTAAAACATGCAGATCTAATATCACATGTTGGAACATAAGCAGTCAGACATGACGTGACGTACATATGTGTCCAGCTACTAAAGTGAAGCATGTGCTTCAGTTTACTTTTTTTTTACACTGCATCTATTGCATCATTACTTTCAAATCATTTTCTTTATATCCATTTTGGACCTTCATCATCACTGTTAAAGACCTTTATTATCTTTAAAAACACAGGTCAACAGAGTTTATGTGGGTTTTGTAGTGTTTTTCATGTTGATTTCAAATCTGTGTTTAGTTTTTCCTGTATGTACAGTTTTTGTGATGAAGCTAATTCTATATTGCAGGATAGTTGGTATAATTACAATATAATAATCATATGTTGAGCGTTTTTGAAGAAACAGTGGGAGCTGACTGACTGATCATTATATCTATGCCACAGTGTGGCCTGTCTGACTTCACACTGAAAATACTGAAGCAGTTACTTGATTGGTGCCTGCAGTTTAATAACAAAAAAAACGCATGCAAGTCTAATATTACTCAATTCAAAAAGTTGATGTGACTGAAAAAACTGAAAGCAGATCTGAAATTAACATGAAGTGTGTTGTGGTTTCCAATGATTAAATTTTTTTTTGTTGAACTGTTTAATTAAATGTATTAATATTTATGAAATATTTTATATCTTTAAAATGATTCCTTAGAGAATACATGTAAAACGGAATGCGTTTTAATGACACCTTTGCTGTTAAGTTTTGAGCTCTTTTCATTTAGGGGTCATGCTTGCATTGTATTATTTAGAAACTCGGACATTGCCTGAAATCATGGGTTTCCCTAATTTTCCTCAAGAGCACATGCTGCTATTACTCACCCGATCAGAGAAACCATCTGCTCCACTATGTGCTTGCTGAATGTTATGATAACAAACAGTTTCTGTGGAGAGATCAGACAAGGACAGAGAGTTTCAGACAATGAATCAAGAGCTTGAGAAATAATGGATATAAGATGGGAAGGTCTGGGGGGGGTGCTGAGAATCAGACGAACACTAAGGAAGAAAGGATATGACACGCCAGGCCCTGGGCCGCATTGTGTCTGCAGGAGATGCTGGAACACTCAGAAGTGAGATCACACAGAATGACACAAGCTTATGATGTGCTGGCCAGCTTTTATTACTGAAACAGCACCTTTTGAGACTTCTGTGTGCTCTGATCGTATTCATCTTTTGGGAGCAAAAAAAAAATGATGAAGCACGTATCTTTGAAGCGGCTTCAACCAACACGTCTCATTAAAGCTCGGATTGGCCATGACTAAGCACTAAAGTGGATTTTGTGGATTTTTTCCAATGTTGGAGCATAAACAAAGAAAACAAATCGGACTAATTTCCTTTATAAGTCATAAAATGTTCTCCTGACACACACAACCATTTCAGCGTACGCTTTTCTCAGCCTCTGTCCTTTTCAAATGAAAATCTAGCACTGTCTGCTGTGATTTTTAAAACATGCGTCTTTTATGAGTCTTTTTTTCTAAGGTAGGTAGCCTCTTAATTATCCTAATTTTTCCAGGCCTAAAAAAAATGAAGATGAAAAAAACAGCCCAGGGTCACCCTTGGTACCTCAGTGGTCATGAAATGTGGAAATATATGTTAATGTTAAAACAACAATAAGTAAAGTAGATGTAGAATAAGCAACTCAAACAGTGAAAGGTGATGAGATCAGACTGCCGAGCTCATATTAGAGTTAAAACACAATTCGATTTTTGGGGGTAAAGCTATAGTTCACACTTGCTCTTTCACTGTACCTGGATGTGCATCTTGATAACTGCCTTTCCAATTAAAGTCGCTCCAAAAAAGGTCCAAAATGGAATAAGGAAATGGCCACAGGTAATGCCAGCCAGGTCAAAAAGAGGATTTGGGATCTGAGGGGAGAGAGAGAGAGAGAGAGAGAGAAAGGAAAAACAGCATGGTGTGTTTACAACAAGACAAGTCACAGTTGGCAACATCATTTTCTCCCACTTGTCTGTCACTTAAAAGTCATGACATTAATACTGGAAATAAACATTCTCTGCTGCTTGTAGGTTTGAAAGCAAGCAAACAAATTAGGTTCTTATCTGCATTGTTACCCAGGAAGTTCACTTACGACATTTGTGTGGGTTTAGGCACCAAGCACAGTTCTAAATGATAATACTTAAACAACACTTGGCAATTTTCTAAACAGGCTGTTTTTGTTATTGTGAATTTAATACATATTAATTAAACTTGTTCTAACCGACTTCCATGTATTGTCTCTAATACATCAGAAATCAGGAAAGTTGGGGCAAAAATAATACAGGCTGATTAGACAGATACATATTGTAGTGTTAGTTTACATATTTCTGCAACATGAGCAAAATATTAAACTAGAGGTTAACACATTTTGCCATGATCCCAGCTAAACTAAATCTACTTTTGAAAATTATAGCTGACAAAAAGCTGACTACACATCTTTGCTGTTGGACACCAAAATAGTAACGTCACAGGAAAATAAAAATAATTTGGATAATTTCTATAAAATTGTCATGAAATGTAAATTTTTACATGACGTGAGAAGCTACAAAAGAAAAAATGAGAAAGAAGGGGTTTTTTTGGAAGCCTTACAGTACGCCTGTATACTAAACCCTAAGGAATTAACACATATGAAGGGAATCCGCATAAACTTACCGAGGCACAGGCTAGGATTCCTAAAAATCCCACTTTTTGCACCATGTTTTGAACAGCAAGTTTTGCTCTTGTTGCAAAGTCCTATAAAAAACAGAAGATTTTAAGATGAGGGCAAAAAATATGTAAACAAGGAGTGAATTTTTTTTAGTTAAAAAAATTAGTTAAAAAAAATTCATACATAAGTAAATTGTCCAGCAAACATAATGGGTCAGTTTCCCAGACAAGGATTAAGCGATTTTTAAGAGATTTTTTCGAAGAAAAATCTCTATTCATGGTGCTACATAATCCTGGACTGGTCTTAATCTCTGTCCGGGAAATCTACCCAGTATGTTTTGCAATATCCAGTCTAACACAATAGGTCAGTTTTTAAAAATATTCCAAATTTTGTTGTGCTCTTGCTGTAGTGTATTTTTTGAGTGAAGCCTTCACCATTTCTTACGTTGTACTATTGAAAAAAATGTTTTACATACAGCAATGAAAACAAAAAAAGAGACGGCATCATTTTTTTCTGCTTATTGCTTTTATCATTTGTGGGTGTGTGTCTGTGTAAAATGTGCATGTCACTATTGTTCAATACACTATTCACCAGACTTGATTCAAAATTCCAAACAAAAGAATGTTTGGAGAAAACTAAAAAATAATACACACAAATTACCTAAATACCAACATGACAAAAAATCCCTGGAAATATTAAACTACACAACACACTTACATTATTTTACAATTAAACAATTAAAATAGTGATGGTATGAGCAGAGTGTGTGCATGTGTGAGCTTGGCTTCGTCTTATCAGCAAACTGCTGGAATACAGCATATAGAAAAGCTGCTATACAAACACTACTGCACTCAACACATATGGAGGCATTTCTGATTTTTTTTACACAGCTCACACTGCAAGTTCAGAAATCCAGTTCAGAAAAGAAAAATAGCAATCTGTGCACTTTTAGACACACAAACACACACTACCACAAATTATACAAGCTATATATATATATATATATATATATATATACCCCCCTTGATTCAGTATTCAGTTCACACAACCTTCAGGGGCATCTCCATTTAAGAATCAGTATTGCTGCAGACATTTAGGCAGACTTGTCTTATTTGTAGTAGGTGTTGCTTGCAAAGTTCTAGCCTGCAATACAAATGGTAACTAGCAGTTTTTGCTTCGACACCCCAACACTTCTCATTTCAAAGAAAGACCATACAGATTTAATCTCTGGGTGTGGCCATGATGCATAATTGCTGTTAGAATGCCCCCTGGTTATGAAATCTGTTCAGTCCATGCACACACAAACACTTTAACGTTTCTGGTACAAATATGATGCCACAGTGTTAAGCAACAAAGACTGCTTAGGCAATACTACAAAAAGGACCAGGATACTTAAAGACAAAATGTTCACACAGAATGCTGAGATCACAAAAAAGCCGCCTCACAGTTCAGACCCTGAAACTGCATTCCATTCCAGACGAGTGAAAAGATCTTTTTTTTGGCTGATGCATCATCAGCTAAAGGTACACACAGAACACAGCTCTCAAGCACTTTCAAACCAATTAAAATGTCTCCCAGTAAAAAGAACAGGCCATGTGGGGTCCACTCAGACACTAGCAGGCCATAATTAAAAGGAAGCTGCCCTTCTGAGTCATCCGCCTGTTCAAAGAGTTTACTGGAAGTCAGAGGAGGGATTTTCAAAGAAGTCATCACATGACCAGGATCTGCAAACCACAACACTGAGGGTTGATAGGCGTGACAGACACATCAGAACGTTGCAGGGTACAGAGTGATGCAGTCTGGGGGGCCAGCACCTTGAACGCTCGGATGTTGCAGACTGCCCTGTGAACTTTTCCTAATCCCAAATTCCTGAGCAAGAGGGAAAAGGTGCTCTGAAGTTCAACCCCACATCTGGTTTGCCACCACATGATGACTGATAGGTAGCGATGTTAAGACACACATACTCATTAACTACATTTAATACAAAATAATACACACATTACTCCCTGGAAATACGGGACAATTCACAACGTGAACAGAATATAGTAAGACTTTATGCTTAGGAGTTTAAAAAAAAAAACAAAAAAAACACAAATTCAAATATCCTAATGGGAGCAGCACAAAAGTATGAACACCAGTACTGTATTAATAATCTTAGAAAATTACTTTTACTGCATTGTAAGAAAATGACTCCACACTGACTTTTGTGGCAAGTTAAATGAAATGCTGGCATTTCTTATTTACTTCTGTATCGCAAATGTATTCTGACGCAAAACTTAATCAAAGCAATGAGTACTACCTGGTGCTCTGGTGTTCACTGGGAACTGAACAGCAAATGATATTTTCTGGGTCAAATGAAATTTGATGATATGGCCAGGACAAATTTGAATATAAGGAAGTTGAGCACATTAAGACAAGTTCTATATAACTGATGCATTCAACTCTACATTGTTGACTCTCATGGAATCAGAGCACACATGCTGCAACAAGTGCACGGGGCTTTGCCAGCGTCATACTAGAGAGAGTCCTCACCTGTGCGCTCTGTGCCTGTTCCAACATTTCTTCAAATTCCTCATAGTCTTCATCGTCTGGTTCAGCTCCAGATAGACGCGCTGCACGTGCCATGAAGTATGGAGGGAGTTCTCCAATAGCTGTGCCGGCACCCTGCAAGCAGATTTAATGTGCAAACCAGTTACTCTACTCTACTGCAGTACTTATAATCTCACTGTACATATCACCACATCTTATAACAATATTGTGTGTTTGATCACTTTTTCTGAGATTATTTAGATCTCTTAATTTGGGGCCTCATGCTTAACATAGACGTAGGACCATCAGGAACTGTTTCCTAATGAAGCAGTCCAAAAAAAAGTATTGTTTTTAATAACAAATAATACTGATAATGGCTTACAACACATTGCCAATTATTTTGGACCAACAGGCCCTCACTAGCTTCCAATCTATGTAAGCATTTTAGTAAATTACTGCTTTAACCAGTTATATGTGGTAGGTAAAAGAGTTAATTGTCAGTCAATTACAGCCATGTGTGAGAGACAGCCGTAGTCACTTTATGAGTGGAGAAAAAAGGAAAACACCCTAATAATAAAAAAGTAAAAATGAATGTAAGGCATCTAATTATGTCTGCAATGCACTCACCCACATGCAGGCCTCCAGGCGGACCTTTGACATGATGGTCCAAAGGGAAACGCTATCCTGCACCACCTCCTCTTCAGGACACATGATCTGGGCTGGGTATGGAGGCTCGGGGAAGTTTACAGAGCCACACTCGTATGCTGCCAGAGTTACAGAGGCTATGTGTGGGCCCTGAAAGGACAAGAGGGTTTGGTAAGCCTTCTTGCTTTCAATCCACATTTGAATAACCTTCATATTGACAGTCTAATCCAAAATTACTTACACAATTATTACACAAGCCACTCTTATTCCTATTGCAGTTATTTCTCATGTATAATTATATGGTGTGTCCCACATATCTTGGATGAATTCATGGCTTTAGCAGACTCAATACAACAAATCAGCATATTAAGAAGCCACTGAATTCATGGCTTGAATTAATTTTAGGGCAGTGAAAGGACTACAATTTGCCAGACAGCAGTGGTGCAGAAACAGGGTGCTGGTGCCATAAAAACTAAGTTATTGGCAACATTAACACTTTTTGAAAGGAATGATTACTATCTAAAAACCAGTTCATGTACTAATCTGCACAGCCCACCACAAAACTATTATTTCCCAAATATGTAATTTATCCAGTGCTGCCTTTTATTACCCTGGGCAGGGCACTTGTAAAGCAGGGTAGAGTTCAAGCAAGCTAAGACTCAAAAAAGCATCCGCTGCTAGACTGAGCACCCAGTAATCAATTGAGCCAAAGAAAAGAAGCCACACAATAAGCCAATGATGTCAGCTTCTCCCAGGGTCTGCTATGTGGGAATCGTGGTGGGGGAACTCTCCATATACAATATGCCATGGGTCAGTCACATTGTAAACGTCTGACACACTTCCTAGAGCTTCACAAGGCAGGCCAACTCTGGTCAAAGACTGCACTGACACAAAGGTGGGATTTGGTTCAAATTCAGCAAACTAAATGTTTTCAGGGCAACTCACTACACTTTGTGGAACAGAAATCAGCAGGATTGGACATTTCTCAACAGTAGCATAAAGGGCTGCTGAGCGGAGTAAACCGTGCAGTCAGCAGAGCTGAAATCATCAGTACCACCAGTTCCAGTCACAATGGCATGATCTCATGATGCCGTCGCGCAGCAAAAGGCTGGCAGAGCATGATCAGATGAGGCCACATGAAATCATTTCCCAGGCACGAGGAATTAAAAAAAAGACTTTAGAAAAGGAAGTCTAAAATTATATTCTTAAGAATTACAGTTCCTTTGTTATTTGCTGCAATTAATGAGTGTAACTGTTTTCCTTTGGGTGAATTAGAAGTTCATTTTGTGTCAATGATGCTTATATATACGCACATATATATATATATACTCAAGCCTGGAATTATTCATACCCCTGGCAAAATTTGACTTAGTTACTCTTATTCAACCAGTCAGTTTATTCTTTATTAGAAATGACACAGGCATCTCCCAGAAGATAAGACAATGTACAATGTGTTCTTTTATGTTTGTTCTTTTTATCATTTTACTGTGTACAGTGTCCTTGAGTGTTCTGAAAGGCGCTTTTCAAATAAAATGTATTATTACAAGAGGCATCATTGTGGAAAAAAATATATATTTCTCAGCTTTTATTTACATTTGAACATAAAGTGCAAAATTCATACCCTTCTCAATAATCAACAGTAAAACCTTTATTTGCTATTACAACAATCAAACTCTTCTTATAACTGCTGATGAGCTTTTTGCATTTCTTCACTGGTATTTTCCCCATAGACTGTGACAGTTTGCAAAATATATAAATAATGTTGGACATGCCACTTGTTTGTACAAATTACATAAAAGCTGAGAAACATTATGTTATCTTCTGGGAGACGCCTGTGCCATTTCCAATCAAGAAGAAACTTACTGGTAGAATAAAAGTAACTAATTCTAAATTTGAATAATTGAATAATTCCTTTTCATTTTTATTTATTCTCTTTACTACTCATTTTGAATAGTATTTTGCCAGACTTTGCTTTAATTGTTTCCATTTACAGAGTTTGTAAGTATGTACAATCTATCCTTAGCTTCTGCAGTCTTTCTTTTGAGTGCTGACACATTTTTTGGGAGGGTGGGTCATTTAAAAGGTCAATAAAGACCTCTTCAGAATCAGAATCAGAAAACTTTATTTATCCCAGAGGAAATTGTTCAATTTCTTGTATATTTAAGACAGATTTATTTATTAATAGTAGCACATGTAAGTATCAGGAGTAGTATTGGTGGCTTGTGGATTTTTTTACACTTTATTTTTGGCACAAATTGGACTGTATTGCCCCACTATGCAGCAATGCAGTAAAAACATGATTTCAAATCCATAATCACACATTCCATCCTCATGTCCACTGCCTAGTGTACCACACTGAACCAGAAAACCTGCTGATTTTACCAAGAATCACTGACTTTTTCTTTTCTCTTTAAGGCTATTGCTGCTATCACTACTGTTGTGTGTTATTGTTGATGTTGAGAGATGTAATAAACCATGTGACCACAGCAGAACCTCCAGAGAACTCTGTCTAATGTCCCAGGGCTGCAGTAACAGACACAGGTACTAGACCGGGGTGCTAATAGTTTTAGATTTGGATTAGCAACTGTACTGCATGGTACCACACTGCCTGGAGGAAAAAAACCCTTTAGAATTGAATGTATTTCATTTTACCACTATAACAATCATCTAGTTTGAGGTTTCATGCAACTGCAGTGGAAAATTTTGTATTAGTATAACATACAGAGGGACATGTAACTAAATATTCCAATGAATTAAACTCAAAATGTTAGTTTTTTAACTTTAAATGTATGTGGTTAAAATTTTATTTATTTGGTAAAATGAAGTGGTTATTAAATATTTAAATCTAATAACTACATACAGGTAAATTGAGGCAAAACTTTAAAAAATAACAAAAAAAAACATTTATATGAGATTAAAAAAGGATGTTTGGTGTTGCTCTTCGGTGTAATCTGATGTGACCATTTATGAAGAATACAAAGAATAAGAAATGCTTTAACAAATTAGAAATCAGAAGACAAAACTGAGGACTTCTAATTCCTAGTGGATGAACATCTTGACCTACTTTTTACACTTTTTAATCAAAATTGTTTGATGTTACAATCAGTGTCCCATAACTGTGTGTGGGTTTATGCATTGTACATAAACCCACATTAATAATGCACTGATATTGTTTACTCATACAGTACACTGACATGGTTCTTAAGGGACGCTTTTTTCATCTTTTCACAATAGTATGTATATCTGAATAATTACTCAGGAGTTCAACATGGACTGACTAAAATGTGTGACAGTTTAAGTCTGGAACTGTTGCATTCATTATTTGCCTCATAAACCCCTTACTAAAGTAGAAACTGGGGATTAAACCAGAAAGTAAAAGCAAAAGTAACCTGCACATAATGTTCCCTTCTGGAACATTACATTTTGTTTTCCCAAAAAAGTAGCTTTATACAAAAAGGTCAAAACAAATTTTAAATCTGTTAATGTTAAAACATTTCATTCTAAATATTTATATACTAATTCAATGGTTCATATGGCACAGTGTTAATGGCCTTTGGAAGTTTCATATGTGAAAAAGAAAATTTCATCAATATTTAGTTTTAGTGGAAAACTGTACACATTTTTTCTGCCAGACTCTTGGTTTGTGCGTTGGGTGAACATTGGGTGAACAAAGCTTCATATTTTCTTATGAATGTCTCAGTGTTTCAGTGTCTCAGGCCCAATGCAGTTTTCTATATAAAACTGAAGCCGTTTTAAAATACAAAACTGCTTTTAATCAGCATAACTTCTACGCATAACATAACCATCAAACTCACCACACACCAGAAAACACAAAGCAGACGTGATAATAGTTTTACTTAACCTCTCCTTTAACTATAAAAATCCACAAAAATATATACCAATCTCAGGCTTTGGTTGCTATTGCTGTTTTTAGCTATGCAAGATGCTTAAATCTGTTTTTATAGATATATCGTGTCAGAAACCACATAAGCAAGCCGACTGGTGGCAATGAGCTTCCAATGACGGTAAGTTACATTAGCCTCGTTCCTCCAGGGAAAAGCTAAAGTAGACGACTCCCAAATGTGCCTTGACCAATCAACTACCTTTGGATCAGATTGTTCAAATTAGTTGTTTTTTTGACAAACTTATTATTTAAAGTACTTTAGCATGTTTCATTCAGTGATTTTGAATGGGATGCTGACTGTGTGAAGTCAGTTTCATGTTGACCCAGCAATGAGTGGCTGGCAACCACTTATAGCTTCTATTGCTTGGGCACGAACACCAACCCAGTCAGCTTGAAAGCCCCCCTGCAATCCAAGTTTCACATCCCCATCTGTCAGAAAGCTGAGCATGAACTTTAACCACATGCTAGTCATTGCACCGCCCTGATGACTTCACCCGAAATCCAACGACATTGACCGCTGCCTGATAACTCTGACTCAATGGAAATGAGGGTGTGATTCCACCACGTGGACGACCGGAGAAGCGCTTCAAAAATATTCAACAGTTTCAGTTTTCACTTACAGGAAACACCTGGATATGTTTACATTAATAACAACTCGGGTTAAAAAAACAAACAAAAACGAGACACCGACATTTAAAAATCACTTAGTGTTTGAAAAGAACAGAAAACGGATTGACTAATCTACTGGTGTACTGTCCATGTTCTATATTTGTAAGTACTGACAGCTGATATGGGGAAAAGTTCAACTTCCATATTTAACACGGACACGTTGGTCCCTCTCTGGCTTCAAATCCTCTGCCATCATCAAATCGACTCAACGTTTCAAAATGTAGAACAGAGAAGGCAGAAGATGAGAAGACTATGCTGACTTATGGTCAAGCAAGAAATATCATGTTTATTATATCCACCATATTTAACATTGCTACTGCCTCTAATATTGTTCTTTATTTAAAAGCTCTTACCAGATAAAGAAGGAAAGTGTGAAGGCCTGTGCCAAGGCCCACTGAAGATAAGATGCCCAAGCCTACCCAGTAGGCACACCAAAGGATCTTCTTCTCCAAATACTGTACATACTGCATGGTAGGGGGGAAGGGAATTAACAGATAAGAATGAAAGACATCTCACAATCTAACTGGCCATTATTAATCATGTCATTAATATGATCATATGCAATCATTTGGGCACCACTGTTCTAACTGTAAATGCAAATTACAAGTGTGTAAGTAAGTAAGTACCGAAAGTTGCATTTTCTGCCACCTTAGAGCACAATTTCTGTATTCCTGCTTAATTAGGCCATCATATTTGTACACTTCATGTATAAATATGCTGACTTAAGCTAACTAATACTAAATGTTCAATAAAACATGCAGAAGTGTGTCTTCTGTAGGGAGTGTACTTATTTTCACGCAAGAAAGCAACAAAACATGTACTCTGACCAGTGGTGTCCAAACGTTTGATCATAGGTTGGTTGGTCACCTTCTGATGTGATCCTTCTATAGAGTAGGCCATTGAGAAGACTGAAAAAAGCGCTAGGACCAAAAAGGCCACGACTCTTCTCTGCCACAGTCTGCAGACGAGAGGAAATGTGTGGTTAATACAATCAGACATGTTCATCTTGCTGCTTAGTTCACCTCACTGAGAAAGTCAGTAAAACGTATGTTCACATTGTTTAAACCTATTACCAGCTGCTTGCTCATTACTGCCGGCAGTGAAATCTGGACAGAGAAAGTAAAAGGAAAAAAAAAAAAAAAACAGAGGGAAAAGCAAAGTGCTTACTTCCATGTCCACTCCTTCAAGGTGATGAGGGTTTCTAGGAAGGAATACTGTAGCGTGAGGAGGGGTTTCCTCCACAGCACCAGGGACAGACGCTCTTCTCGGTCTTGCTGTTTTCTCTCACGGAGTGACGCGTCTAAACACACAGAGGGCATGGCATTCAGACAGATGGCAACATCATCCATTACACCAGTTCATTCAGAGAGAAACGCATGTTAGTCCCATCACCTAAGTAATTACATGCTAACTATAAGAAGTGTAAAGAGTGACGTGGAAGAACGGCCACGTCTATCTTAACAGACAAAGATGGCAGCTGAGCATGTCTATAAATAACACAGGTTCTCCCCAGGCTGTTTATCTATTCACAGCAGCTATATCAACGGTCAACCTTTGACCAGTTAAACTGGAATTTGAAGCGTGTCTGGTTTAGGCTACATGAGTTACTCATCAAACAACATACCAACCTGTGAAATTACCGTTACGGTTTTCTTTAGGCCCAGCTCTCTTCTGTGGTAAAACACAGTCCGCTCCATTTTCAGCCATCTCACACACTTGGCTTTGAACCACTGCAAGCAAAATAACATTATTATTATTATTATTATTATTATTATTGTTGCTGTTGATGATGATAACAACAACAACAACAACAATAATAATCATAAATAATTTAATTATTAATATCATGCTAATAATACTTTTAAAATGCATCGAACTCTAGAACCCTACATATAATTACATATTAACTCATGGAAAATACATTTACACATTTGTACTTTTCATATTATTTGTATCAATATATTGTGTACAGCTACATGTGCATAAAGACCATTCAAAAAATAATGTAAAATCAACTCCTTTTAAATTAGATTTCACCTGGGGCTCAACATTTTTTTTAGTGTCTCTTTGTTTTTCTGGTGTTGATCAAAAGCAAGACGCAGAATCCTAGTATTTCAGTCACTCCAACCTCGACCTTAAACCAAAATCTGCTGAGCTCTAATCCTCTAAACCCTGAGGACAACTGGGGTCTCAGTCAAAACACAGTGAAGTAAGAAGGGTAAAGTGGGCCCATTTGACAATCAGACCGTTTTACTCACTGGAGGATGAGCCAAGTGCGCCGTGACACACTGCGGTCCCTCATACACTACATGGACAATAGTATTGGGACACACGTCTTTAATGACTGAATTCAGGCGTTTCAACCATACCCATTGCCATAGGTGTATAAAACATTAAGGATACAACGACATTTTGTGTAACGTCATGCTTCCAACTTTGTGGACAGAGTTTGGGGAAGATCCTTTTCTATTCCAGCATGACTGTGCCCCAGCGCACAAAGCAAGGTCTATAAAGACATGGTTGGATGAGTTCAGCGTGGAAGAACTTGACTGGTCCACTTAGAGCCCTGATCTCAACAGCATCCAACACCTATGAGATGCACTGGAATGGAGACTGCGAGCCAGGCCTTCTCGTCCAACATTAGTGTCTGCACCCATAAATGATCTACAAAATGAATAGGCTCAAATTGCCACAGAAACAATACAAAATCTTGTGGAGAACCTTCCAAGAAGCTGTTATAGCCGCAGAGGGGTGTGGGGGCAAACTTAATATTAAAGTCTATGTATTTGAACGCAATGTCATGAAAATTCCTTTTTGTGTAATGGTCAGGCGTCCCCACACTTTTGTTCATACGGTGTATGTGGATGTGAATAAACCAGACTGTTTTGCCTTAAAAAAAACCTGCTTTTGTTCCCAAAACTAAAGACTGACTCTCTGATACTCACACACTGCTCACATTAGCAGGTTAGCATGCCGGTTATCTGTGACCTACGAGCTAATAAATACAGTAAATACAGTTTAACCAGGATAAAGGACATTCGTCCTGGCTTCTGGAAGCTTCTAAATGTTATCTTTTTACAGTTGAGAAAAAAAGGGCACTCCAGTAAAAGCTACACGTGAGAAAACGCAGTTAAGATGAGTTAGTTAGCCTGCTAGCTCACCAAGAGCTGTCTTGGGATTTTAGGGGCTTCATTTTGAACGAAAATAAAATTAAAAAGGTCCTAAACAAGACGTAGAAGTTCTGCTTCGTTAAAAAAAAAAAAAGAAGAAAAAATTACTGTACCACGAAAACGAGCATTACCTTGAGCTCCAACAAGCTTCTCCTGCCAGTGTGCACCGGTGTCTTCCTCTTGGGGAAGGTTCACTGATCTCTTTACAAGATAAAAGGTTTTTACAAAATAAAAGTCACCACTACAGTCTTCCAACATCTACAGGAAACATCTTCTTCTTAGTGTTACCCGAGTTTAGTGTTGAGTTAATTGATTTGCATTATGACTGCCGGGAATAGACAGGATCAGAAATTAGTTTATTAGAGGGACAGGTCAAGTTGAGTCGTTTGGAGCAGGTGAGATTTTATTGGTTTAGACATGTGCTAAGAAAGACTCTGAGCTTGCTGAGAGAAGGAGCCTGAGGATGGAGGGAGAAGGAAGACCTAGTAGGTTTATGGATGTGGTGAGGAAGGACAGTTGGCACGAGAGAGGGAGATGCAGAGTACGAAACGGAGACGGCTGATCCATTGTGGAGACCTCTAGCTACAGGAGGAGTGTTAATTCAGTCTTCATGTTGAGTCAAGGAGCAATGAAACAGCACATGCCATTGAGTGTTTGGATGAGTTTTGATTTTAATCTGAGCTCAGTTTTACAATCAAGCCACCAAAAATGATCACAATCCTGTAAATTTATTATCTAGGTTTCTTTTTTTTTTTTTTGTTCAGGGTGCGTACAGCACAACTTACAGGACAAGCAAGGTATTCGTCTCTATTCGTTCTTCTGTACACTCAAAATAGTGGAGCTAGAACATCACGATACCAGGCATACACAAACCTCAATACAGGGAAGTTGCATGGTGAGTAAATACACAGAGGTCAGAAGAATAATCTTTTTTTTTTTTAATCCCTTACTCGTTTTATGGAAATGGGAGCACAGAATAGCACTGTATAGAACACAACAAAAAAGGTCACTGGTTACACATGAGTGAATGAAAAGATGTTAACGTCAACACGGTTGATGGGAACGCTTTATGCTAAGGGGTTAAAATTGCTTTCTATAATCATAGGTCTGTATGCACTTAAAAATCCATACAGCTACATACCTGTGTCATAATATCTGATTATTACTTAGTGTTGCTAAATGTACCCATGGATGCATACGTTCAAGTTCAAATATTTTGTTTTAACCTTCTTTTTTCCAGAATATACAATAATGAAATGCATTATAGAGACGGACAGTGTTAAGCTTTCACGCACAGCACATCAAAATTAAGAGATTCTACATTAGTTTTCCTCTCACGACAAGTGCAAATCAGATGCTTCACAACATATGTTAAGGTTAATTGCTGTTCTCACGATTTCACTTACATACATTACCCATTCCCCCTTAAAAAAAGAAAGAAAAATCAGGAACCAAAAAAAAAAAAAACACAACAACAAACAAAAAACCTTGTTATATAGGTAGCCTTAAATATGGAATGTCAAATAAAAATGTGGTCCAATTATTTTCTTTAAACAACACAAATAAAAATTAAAGTCCTTCAACACATAACTTTTTGACTTCGCAACTCCTATGGTGTGAACAGACCACAATAAGCTGGTGAGGAACTGAAGGAGAGACACATGTAGAACAGGGCAGGAGTGCTTTACATGCCATAGCCGAAGCCCGGCTGTGCTGGCTGAGCGTAGCCAGTGGGGGCAGCGTAGCCATAGCCATAGGGTTGCTGGGGGGCAACTGGAACACTGGGGCCTGCAGTGAGCATCAGCTGAGGTGTGCCTGAAACAAACACAAACCCACAGAGACATTAATTACAAATGTATCACAGCGACTGATGCAAGTTCTGCTAAATATGTGCTAACATGTGCTGTTAGATGTGCTAACTAAGGAGTTAGTACAAGCAAAATCACAGTAAAACACTAAACTGTGATCAGTTCTTAAGAAGCTGAACATTTTGTAAAGAAAAAAAGTTATTTCCTTCTTCTGTGCGGTGAAAAGGCACAATGTTTCCTCTCAGGAACCGGAGGCACCGCATTGCACATCTTACTGTATTTGTTTAAAAGTGAAACTAGACAGTTATTCAAATCATGCTATTTAAAAGGAACAGTTTGGGAAATCTAATTGACAAGTTCATTTCTCTACTTTCAGGTTTCAGTAAAACCGCAGCTTACAGCCAAGCAACATGGTCATCCAGAGTCAGAAACCACAATACAGCTGTCACCTAGACTCAGGAAATAAAGTAGAACTTTCCCCTCGTTTCCCCAAGTTGCTAACAGGAGCTATCCTGTATCAAACAGATTGCGATCAGGTTACGGAAAAAGAAAAAATGAAGTGGTAGCTTGTAAGCTTGTAAATAAATGATCTGCTTCAAATGGCAAAATGTTTGACAAGAGAATGCGTTTCTGCATGTTACCATTGTTTAGGTCATAAAGTAGGCATAAGAATGACAAAGGAGCTTTTCACATTTGGTAGCAGTAGTGTATGGTAAATTCAACTAAATCTGAAAGAGGCATTTAATCTCAATTTGAGTTTTTCACTGAATTCTGACATTTTGACACCAATACATACACATCTATGTGTGTGACACACAAATGTGTGACTATTTGAGCATGCAGTGTGTACAATTCTAGCGGGTAATTAAAGCCAATAACTTTAGTATATAATTGCCTTGTAGGTCCTGCACAAAACTAAGGAAGCAATCACATTTGGGCATTTGGAGTGAGGGTGTAATGGCTCACTACTGCTTAAAATTAGTCATCAAAGTAGCAAAAATAAAAGTCCTACCGTAAACAATAGGTTGTGCCTCTGTGGCTTGCTCTTCCTCTTTCCTCAAAGACTCGGATGCATCCAGCTTGTCGACCTGAATAGGGCAAAAAGAAAGCAAAAAAGAAAACTGAGTAGAAAGTCAGCTGCAAAAAGGCAAAACTCAAATGTCTGGCCTTCCTTGACAAAAAAAGAAATGACTGATGGATGGGACCATTCATGGGGATGCTTAAAGCCAAGCTTAAACCAATGTGCAAAATGTTTTCAAAGCAGGGTCTAAGGGCAGGACCAAGCTCCTTACAATGGCAATCCGTACCTGCAGGTAAACAGATACTGCTAGCATCAATTCGGCAAGGAACATCTACTTCCACTACTGGCCAACAACTTACCATGACATTACAGACAGCTTGGGTTTACAAGGAAGTGAACTATTAAACATTCAACCAAACTACCAGGTACACTGAGACTTGATGGTTCCCCCCAATCAGCCACTGAGTGGTACGATTAGAAAATGCATATGTAGAAAACAGAACCCTGTCACCTAAACAGAGCTTCAGTGGCAGGGTGATTCAGATGTTGGAACCTATTGGTGTGAGGAGAGCATTACTTAATGAAATAGTTCAGTGACAAATCAAATGTGCAGTTTTCCATTTACCACAGGCATAACTGATCAGCCAAGACAGGCTTGGTGCCCATTTTGGTTCAGTTTAATACTATTTCTACTCTAATAAATACTACAACTCAATGGTCACCCAATCCTTTTTCATAAATACAGAATAGCCTCAACCTACACCCAGCTCCTCATTAAGGTTATCCAGAATTGTGAATGTGGATTAGGAACATAACTTACTCAGAGTTGTAAATGGAGTTGTAAAGTTAAACAAAAAAAATCTAACTAATTGTGGGGAAATACAGTAAAAACATATCACAATACTTCAGTAAATTATTACAATTTTCTGGCATCTGGTATGTTGAAATGGGCCAAAAAAGCCAGTAGTGTCAACTAAAATACACTGTCCAAAAATACAGTTTGGATTTAATGTGTCATACACTACATGAACAACCTTAACAAGACTAAATTTGTTCTCTTGGCACTGAAACGTGCAGTTGGTTAATGTTTTTTTTTGGGTGCGGATAAGATCACAACATGCTCAGAAAATAGCATAGCCAGACAATGAATCATGTTAACCATCATCACATTGCCCATCGGCAAACTGAATACCATGGGCAGACTTTTCACATGTTTAGTGGTTCGTACAAAAGGCTTCAGGAGTAGCTTGTGGATCGAGAATCAGAATTTGGATGTATTTAGCCAATTAAGGACAGCTGTACACCAAACATGTCTCGTCTGATCTGCAATATCTGGGGTAAGTGGGAAACTGTTTAAATTAGATTTGTTGCCAAACCATTCCTTTATAAGAACGGGGTCTCCAAAGTTAGTCCTGTAAAATGCATCAATTGTGGGAGTTTAATTAGACAAAGGAAACTTACAACTCTACTGCAAGTCATAAATAAAGAATAGACAAATATTTGTCCATGATGAGAGATTAAACAAGCATAGAACAATTAGAATAGCATATAACAATCTGTTGAATAGCGTTCCTTAAAAACTCCAGCACAATGATCGATTCGTGTCTTGGTGAGTGCATGTTGCATTGGGGTTCAGTTCTCTACATACAGCTGGTGTCGACACTAAGACGCTTGATGAGTATGTTTGTTGAGCAGGCTCAAAAAAGGTCAGCAAAAGTCAAAAGTTTCATTGAGGGGCAGAAAACATGCCAGAGGTGTTGCTGTTATTTGTTTAGTTAAGAAGTGTGCATGGAAGAAAGGCAGAGTAGAAGAGTGAAGGAGTGAAAGGGTGAGAGATGGATTCGTACTGCCATTCAAGGCTTCCATAGGCAGGCACAGCCAACAGCCATGTTCCCTAACCTTTCAAGGGTGCCACTTACACTGTAAAAACACATGCGAGTAAAATATCTACGGCATACGACACATTATCTGCTTTAACGATGCTGAAGGACCACACTTTCCCTGTAATGTCGACTAACTTTAGAGAGAGGGTCAAGAGGCAGTAATAATTGGTGTAGTTTTAAATGATTTCTGCACATGATGTCAGTAGTAGTTACAATTAACAGAACTCTGAAAATGTGGTCACTTCGTCTATCACTTCACAGCTAATCACTTGCAATGCAGTCTACAACTGGACTTCACACAGAAACAATTTAAAGGAAATCATTGGGGGTAAAAGCCATATCTCAATAAACACAAACCAGCAAAATGTCAGGTTCAGCTCCTTTCATCATGATCAACTGCAGCAGCAAGGAGAGAGAGAGATATATCTGTGGCCAATAGTAGACTGCAGTTCAGTGACGTTAAGACTAGCTCATCATCTACAGGTTGGAGAGTTGCAAGTTGCTTGCTACAGTAGCACCTGCTTGACAGATGGTCAGTACTCTAGAAGAAACTTAAGGAAATTCTAGTCAAGGTGTGTTTAAAAGCAGCAGAGTGATATGGGAGGGGAAAAACTCATGCAGATTCCTGAAGTTTCAGTCCTCCAAAACTACAAGGGTTAAAAAAATGGAATAAGAGGCATCCTTCACCTTTTCCTTAATTGCATCAACCTGAAAGGGAATTTAAGAGTAGCAGCTTAAGAAAATAAAGCAAATTTAACAGTCCAGCATTGAAAATGCAAGAAGAGAACAATTGCAGAAATCAGCAGTAGTGTTAAAAGAAAAAAGTAGGAAATCATTAAAAGTCTGTCACTGGTTTAACCCAAGGTTTTGTTGATGTTCATGACATATTTTTAAATATATATATA
>JBBIGB010000001.1:13872767-13890139 GCA_037577075.1 Alestopetersius hilgendorfi | reverse complement strand
TGCTGTCCTGACTTGTCATAACGAACATGCGAGTCAAAAAAATCTAAATGCATCATGTACATTTTGCCAATTTAAAGTATTTAATTGATCACTAACAAATTACCCACACATCCCAGTTAATAGGTTACGGAAAACTTAATATTTATTTAAATTCGGGGCTTATCTTATTTAAACACTTAAACACTTAAACACACACACACACACACACACACACACACTATATATATATATATATATATATGGAATTTTAGGTCCTCTGAGATAAATGTAATAAATTACCTCAGAGTTGAAATTTGTACTGAATATTAAAAACCCCTAGGGATAATTTACAATAGGTATTCGTGTAAATAACAGTATTTTTTATTTTCAACTCCATTAGTTTTTACTGTATTCCAAATTTCATGATTCTGTGTATTACTATCACATCTTTAATTTCATCCTGAATTTCTGTGAAGTGCCACAAATAACTTCGGCGCTGAAAAATCCACAAGAAATTTGACCTTTTATTTTCCCAATAAGGATCATTTGAAACTTCTTGAAACTGTTAAATGTAAATATTCTTTGCATGCATGTATAAAATGAGGACGTTTAAATGTTTAAAGATATTACTTTTCTTTTTAAACAGCTATATTTGGTACGTTTCACTGGCTGTAATATTGGTCATTGTTTTATTGCATTTTCGTGGAGATCAGGGTAGCGGACAACTATCAAAAGGCAGCTTGCACTAATGGAAAATTAGTTTGAGAGTTGAGAACAAGGCCTTATATGTAGGGGGTGTGTGTGTGTGTGTGTGTGTATGTATATACACATACATACACACATATATATATATACACACACACACACACACACATATATATACACACACACACACACATATATACACACACACACACATACACACACACATATATACACACACACACACACACACACACACACACACACACACACACACAAAATAAGATAAGCCCCATATTTAAATGAATATTTACACTCCATAAAAAGTTTCAAGGAATGTGATGGAACTATAAGAGCAAAGAATCTGAGAATTAACATAGAATTAACACAGCATATAATCAGAAATTGGTAGCAAGTAAGTGAAAACTATTGATCTTTTTTGAAAATTCATTTTAGCAACAAATTACATTCATCAACAACTATTTACATGAATACATGTGGCAAACAATCCTCAGGGCTTCTTGGATGATCAGTAAATTTTAAATCCATAAGGAATTGTTAAAGCTTACATTTAAATTGCGGGCCATTATTTAGAAGTAGAGCTACAGAATTTAGCAAGATTCTATCAATTGTATCACATAAATATGTTTTTTGGAAAAATCCAAAACATGAACAGGGAGGTCTAAGGAAGTTGGTATGGAATGACCCTAATGCAGTTTTAACCACGAACAGACGTTTTCCTGCTGTGCCTACGGCCTTCATATGGCTGTTGCAGACTTTGTTTCACAGCAAAAAATAAATGTATTGATTCAACTTAAATGAATTTTACTGGGTGAACACACATTTGGTCAGCACAAAGTCAATAAGCAGAGTGAGTGATGAGATGTCTTAATTATAATGGTTTTATCGCTAAAAAGAAAAAATGAAATGCTCCAGTGTTTCCTGTGTATGTAACAGTGCTTCTGTTACCATAAACACAAATGGATATGATTTTCACAACAGAAAATGTATAGAGCTTCATCTTTCAACCTACACCTCACACTCACCTTGCTGAGGTATTCCCTCATGACCTGGATGAAGTAGGGCATGGAGAAATCCATGATGTTGTGCCTCCAGGCGGTCTCCAGCACCACATCAGGCCGGAGCAGGTCATAGCAGGTGAAGAGGCAGGCAGCAAAGCACTCTTTCTTTTCCTCCAGCAGGAACCACTGTAGCAGCTCCTCGGCAAGTTCTATATCCTTCGACTCAGAAGCATACTGCATGGCATCCTACAACATACAAAAAAGCATAAGAGTTAAGCTTCTAAGTGTCTCATCATTTATTACTATGAAAAAGATCACAGGTGCTGATTGTGTAGGAGATAGAAACCTTGTAGAGTTTGTCTTTTTTGCAGAGCTCCACACTTTGCTTCCAGCGGTTGTTGCCTTTGAAAAGGTAGGCAGCAATTCTTCTGAACTCAATGAGCTCATGCTTCTCTAGACTCTGAGCTAGAGATATGTTATCAAAGTTGTCGTAGGCATCGATGGATGTGCGCAAAGCCTGGATTAAAGAGAGAGAAACAGCAAGAAAGAGAAAGGGAAGGAGAGTAAAGTTATCTTAATTAATTAAATAACAATCCATTTATAATCATATTTTATGTACAAGATTCAAAGCAGACCATGTTCTGCTATTACTATGCTTCCTACCTGATAATCCTCCTCTATTATGAAGAGATTGTTTAGAGCTTCATTTACTGATTTGTTGTTGTGGTTCTGTACAGATCTCAGGTATGGTTTAACCAAGGACAACTGCTTGACCTAAAAGATGAATTAAAAAAAAGAATGATTTTTAGCTTTTGATATAGTTAAGACTAACAGCATGGTGCAAAATAGGCAAAGGCAATGAAATACCTTTGTGAAGAAGTTTACAGCACGAGTGTGATCAAGCCTTGGGGAAAGAACGATGAGCAGGTCATTCAGTAACAAAGGCTTAAACTCCAGATAGAACTGGACGGCTTTGTAATAGAGTTCCACATTAGCGACCTGAAACAAGAGAAATAAGGTGTAATGTAGCCTAAAAAGATATATTTTTTAATGTTTATTTAAATCATTAACTGCAATACCTTGGTTACAATGTCTTTGAACTGGCTCTCTTTCCAGGCATCTGTAGGGTGGTTCATCATGGTGATGATGGCATTATCATATTCCTCATACTTGTCATAAAGGAAAACCAGCTCAGCCCACAGATGAGCCTGCTCTGCTGCCCTCAAAACCTGAAGCACAAATTGGCACATGAATTGTAAAGCACCAATAACACTTGCATAACACTACACAGCTTCCAAATACAGCTTAACATGCATCAAAGACCTTGGGAATGTTGACTCGAGACCAGAAGAGCTCCAGGTGCTCTCTCATCTTCTGAGGTTTGAACTTGGAGTAAAGAATAGCCAGCTCAGTGAACATGCCCATGTGAGCACGTTCCAGCCCAAGCGCAGCCTCCAGCATGGTGATCAGCTCTTCAAAATAACCACGGTCCTGATAGAGAAATTACATTAGTCAGCACACCTATACCAAGTCTGTTATTGCTTGTAATAGTGATTTAAGCAGCAATATAGCACATAAATGCCTCATTCATGGTTATGCCATTGTTTAAATGAAAACCTTAAAAGACAATGGTTAAATTGGTTTAAAAAAAAGCAGAAGCTTAAATTAAATTAAAATTTTATGACCTGGTAGTAGTTTATGAGCTCCTCGAGTTCATCAGCATGGACCACAATATGCAAGCCACACATCTGTGCCAGACGGAATTCTTTCCCCTCCACACAGGCAAAGCAGACCTGGGAGAAAACGTTTCATGTAGTGAACTTGAAATGTCCATAACATCACATATGGTATGATTTAAAAAAAAAAAAAAAAAATCATTATTCAGCAGTGCTACAGCTCTCTCAAGCACTGTGGTCTCACCTCTTTCCAAGTTCTTGTGCTGTTTGCCTTGCGAGCCCCATCCACAGCAGCCTGGTATTCCCCCAAGTGGACAAGAGTGGAAGCCAGGCGGCCAAAGTTGGAAACATTGTTGTACAGTAGCTTAGCTGCCTCATACATCTTCTCATCGTAGCATCGGTCACCAACCTTGAGGGGAAAAAAATGAAAAGCCATAAAAAAAACATGCTCACATGCTGGCAAACCCAAAAGGATTGCCAAGTAATGAAAGCGTCATACTTGTTGAATGTGCGCATTGTTTGGTCCATTGATGAACTCTTCTAGTTCAGCCAAACGATTTGTTTTGGCCAAAGCGAAGATCAGTTCAGTCTCTACATAAGACTCCCGTGCCTTCTTACGTGCCATCAACAAGAACTTCACTAAATCCTCCCAGTTTCCTGTGGAAGACAAATTAATTGAAATCATAATCACTACAGTTATACATGTTCCTTCAGACCCAAATACAGCATCTCACTTTTCCCTCTGCTGGTAAATCCTGGAAAAAAAAACCCTTCTGTTTAGCTGTACTTACCACTTTGGGCAGCTGCCTGTCCCACCTCCATGTATGCTGATGGGTCATCTGCCTTAATGTAGGAGTCAATAGCTTCCTTTACCAGGCCCTTCTGCAGCTGAGCTTTAGCCAGCTGGCTCCACACAGCAGGCTCATTGCAGCGTTCAGCAAATTCATAGGCCCGGTCCAGATTCCCAATATGCTCAATCAGAACCTACCACAGTATAAGGGATAAAATGTGTGTTCAAGGCCAATGACAGTAGTTTTAAAGAATTGAAGGAAAAATGGCAGCCTTGGGACTGACCTGAACTGCCGATGTATTCACATCAAACTTCCTGAAGATGGCAAAAGCCTCCTCAAAGAGCTCGTTGCTGATAGCAATGTTTGCGATGTCGGGGGCATCGTAGTTGTCCAGGCGGTTGATGTACTCCATGACACGAGTGCGGTCTGCTTTGATGGCTGTTAGGATCAAAAGGTTCTGTAGGTTCCTGCGAACACCAAGAGGCCACTATCAAATATTTTAAACAGATGATCATCAAAGATGGTTCCAAACAGCTGGAATTTTAAGCTAACCTGTGTTCACTGAAAACAGAGTTGTCCAACACAATCTTCTCTAGCAGCTCAATGAGCTCGTTAGGCAAATCAGCAGTCATAAAAGCTTTGACTGTAACAGACACCTCTTCTGGATCTTGTGTCTCAGAGAGTGCAGTCTGCACCACCTACAGAAGGAAGTGCAGAAAAGACACATATAAAGATAAATGCTTAGACATTTAAGAAAATTTTAAACTCCACTAGAATAAGATGACCTGGATGTTTTTCTGTACCTGGTCAATCAGCGGTCTCCTGTAAGGGTTGCTCTCTAAAAGAACACTGGCCCACAACTCAGGGTCCTTCCGACGCACCAAATACCGAGACAGGCTCTTAAAGAGGGAGTTTTCATTGCAAACCTGTGGATAGAATAGCACATATTTACTTGGGTGTTCAGGATATCATTTTTAGGTCTACATTTATTTCAGCACTAACAAAGATCTTTCAAAGCAAAAGCAAAAGGAAACCGGGTTCAGCTCTTTACATGTATGAGCTCTTGGTCACACTGTCCTCTCTCGTAGGCCACACAAGCCAAATGGGGGTCCCTCTTCTCACAGTATTTGCCCACTACACGGCTGTCATAATAGGGGTTTTCTCTGAGGAAGCGCTCAGGGTTGTTGTTGCTGTCAATGTAGATCTTAGCCAGGGCATTATGAGTGGCAGGCTCCTCACAGCCCTCATGAATACGGGCCTCCAACCAAGGCAGCAGCAGCTTCAGTCTGACATAAACAAACATGATAAAAGGTCAGGACATTTTTGTTCTGTGAACAGGGAAGTTATGGTATGGGGAAGGAGATTTATAAAGGATGTACCTGTTTCTCTTCTCCACCTCTGCTACCAGTTCATCAGTGGAGAACTGGCCTCGCACAACCAGGATCAGGTTCTTAATGACATCCTCTGAGCAGTCAACATCCAGCAGGCCGCCAATCACCACAGGTAAGCGGCTAGGGTTCACCTGACATAGAAAACACTCAAACTTTACTCAAAGCAACAGGTTATTTTTAACACTCATGGACATGTGGTAAGATGATACTTATGGACTTACTGAAGCATTAGTAGAGCCTTCATGACTTACCTTCTGAACATAGATCTCAATGTATTTCTGCAAGTTATTGCGGTACAAATAAAGGACCAGATCGTGGACAAAGTCAAAGCGATCACACACAATGATGAGAGGCAACTGATCAGTTAGTTTGGCTTCCTGCATATGAAAAAGAATAAACAATTAATAATTACGACTAAAGTAGGTCATGTTCAAAAACTGGTATTGACATTAACAAGATACCATTTATTAAGAGATCATTACAAAAGCTCTGCTTTTTTACCTTAAGGAAATTCTTCACACGCTCAGGGTCATAGCAGTTACTCTCTCTGCAGATTCTCTCCACCTCTTTAATCTGTCCAGTTTTACATGCTGCCTGAATATACTTGAAATGGACCTCTGGGTCCTGGCTGAAGTTCACAATGGAGCCAAGGAAGTAGAAAAGACCTGCAAAGCACATATTAGGGTTAGCAAAAAGAAAAGATCTGCAAGCTGCATATTCAGATGCAACATGGGTAAAATAATGTAATAAGACTTGTATAGCTGTGGTTAGGTCTCACCTTCAAAGCTCTTGAAGGACTCAAACAGCTCAGTAAGAGACTGGGTGGAGAGCTGCTCATGGTATTTGGAGGCCACCTGGACACAGATCTGCAGGTTCTGGCGGATGTTGGCTGACAGCATTGCTCTTAGGCACTCCAGAGAGTCCTCCACTGACAGTGAGCCAAAGAAGTTCACCAGCCACTGCAAACAAGTTACATACTTTAACAGTTGGATTTGTTTAAAATGAGTAACCGCATAGTCGATTATTCATGTGAGGTAACTGAAGCAAGTAAAAAGGACTAGTGTACCATGGCAAAAAGCCCTTTAGGCTGCAGCATTTGTTATGTGTCAAAAAAGTGAATGTTGTATTAGAAGCTAATTACATGAACATATGTGACCATGACAGCACAACCTGCCGAATACAAGCTGGTTAAATCATGTGGGCCGCAGAAGCTTTTGTGGTTGTTTGTGTGGGCTGTGCAAACTGCATGTCCTAAAATAGCAGTGATGGTCATTTACTGAACATTCCGATTCTTCAGAATGAAAATAAGGAAGTTATTTTGCCAGCTGGCCAAGTCTTGTTGTCCTTCCACAGAAAACTGAGTCACATTGTACTACACTATTCTTTGTTTTAGTGTAGATTTGTCTGACTCAAACATTCAGTCATAACTGTTCCTTCTCTTTTGCTAAATCCACACAAAGGTACCCTGTAAAGGAACTGCTGCCCTCTTCAGGTAATTTAAGACATTACTTTGAAAATCTTTCAAAATAAATAAATAAATAATCAAATGTCTGAATGCATAAATAAACCTCAAGCAAACACAAAAATAACAGTCAATATGAGACTGCTAGGCACAGTTCAAACAGAAAGGAAATAGCAGCATTACTATGATTTATCTGGCAACTTTGCAGGAGGTGCAAAGTGAGTGCAATGAGTACCTCAGGGTTGAGCAGGTGGGTGTGGACCACAGCTCGCTTGATGTCATAGAGGTCGGTGTAGTGCTCTAGCGCCCTCTGCAGTAATCCAGCCTTCTCACACAGCTGTGCCACATGGGCTCGGTCATAGTGGGTGAACATCTGATTCCCCAGAATAGCGTCAGCCACCTGAAAAGAACAAAACCTTCATACAAATATACTGTGATTTACCCAGACACAAAAGTCTGAGCTAAAACAAAGAAACCTGAGCAAAACAGAAAGGATTAAAAGTGACCTGTGGAGCATGCATCAGGTTCATTTCCAACAGTCGTGTCTGCAGAGGACCCTCAGTGGGACGATTGTTCTTTAGAGCATCCAGTAGAAAGGAGGTACACTGCTGGATTAGGTTATACTCCATGAACACATCCACAATCTGAACAGAAAAACAAAGCATGTATCTGTTAACAATCAACATATACAAAAAGTTCGGAAAGGACACTGTAAAGTTGTATATCAACCCAAGAGAATTGCTGATAAAATGCAAAACAATTCTACAAAGAAAGGTATGGTGCATGACAGGGTGTTGACCTGGGTAATGTCAGCTAGTGGTTCTTCATCCTGCACAAGCATCTGGGAGAACTGCAGGCCCTGTTCTGGACTTATTCGCATTACGTTCCGCAGCAAGAAGATCCAATCTGGAGTGTATCCAACCTGCAGACAAGGTGAAGGCAGCATTTCAGAATAAATCAGTACATTTTCACATAGTTAATATTTCAACATGTCTAATTTAAAGTCACACCAGGAATTGCAATATATATAAATTTTGTTAATATTTGCCAAACCTTTTTTGCATACAGAACAATTTTCTGGAACTGGCCAGTTTCTGCAAAGCACTGGATGACTTTGTTAGGGACATTAGCCCTTAAGTAGACACTGAGGGCAAGGGTCGGGTCCACTGACTTCACCAGATCACCCAACTCTTCAGAGCACTCCAGCTGAAATCAAAACAGTTTTAAACATTAGTTTGCCTTTCTAATTTTTAAAAATCCACTGTGATAAATGTACCTCTATGTTTTCAAAACATCACAGTATCAACATCAGTATAGAAAATGAGAAGATTCTTATTTAAAGAAGGATTTTTACCTTATCTTCCTTCAGCCACTTCTCCAACAGCTGTTTGCGGCCCTGCTGCAGAACAGGTCTGCACAACTCCAGGGATTCAAACTTGTTGAGCTGGCCCTGGTCCAGGAGAATTCCAAAGTACTGCAGCAGAGGAGAGGTCTGGCCCGGCTGGGCTGGGACGCTCTGGAATCGCCGGATGGTGTCTGGGGTTCGCAGGATGCCCTGGTGAAAATAATAAATCGTAAGCAGAAACTACCAAGGAAATTGTGGGATAAGTGTCAATCTTAAGCTCGCTGTGCGGGAAGAAGTACCTTTGGTGCATTGGCAGCCACTTTGGCCGCTTCCGAGTAGTTGCCCCCTGCAAACAAAGTGTTGAACTTGCGTGCAAAGAGTTCTTCTGCACCAGCTAGGTTGTTGCGGACAGCCATGCGTAGGGCCAGGTCAGGGTTCTGCAGCACATTAGTGATGTAGGGTATGATGTTTTCCTCTTCCACACACACAGACAACACCTAAATAAAGACAAAAAAGACAGCCAGAGTTACATACTGTAGGCAAGCTCTGCGACCACTTGTATTTTCAATGCTGCTTCATGAAAGATAAAAGGTACAAGCATTTAGCAAGATGGAGGCAACTTCAAACTAAGTGCATGATTGGAGACTCTCCACCAAAGTCCAGGTGAATCTGTATTCACACCTTCGGTTTGTAAATAATATGCATATAGAGAGAGCAATCATCACAGCTTTCATACTGGAAAAACTCCCCTCGTTCCCTTGATACTGTCATGATGACAGAAAAAAATAAAGCACCACTACAGTTCCGAGATCTCCCAGGTCTTTCATCCTGAACACCTCACACACACACACACACACACTATCAGAAAAAACAGATTCTTTGAAGTAGTTTGAATCTTCCCGTTGCTTAAAACTGTTCAGTAAACACCTCAGCCACAAGTTATGGCGAAGTTTATTGTACTGACTCAGCTTGTGTGGCTCACCTTAAAGAAGGGTGTTCATTTTTCTCTTTCTATAATCTGAAATACCTTCATGAAAACCAACTGTTTAATAAAGCTTTTCAATAATAAGAACAATTTGTTTGTTAAAAATGGTACTAATTAATAAAATTAAGTATACCTAACCAACATTACAATAATGCAATTCATAGAATATGAGGTCATGAGAACATGTCAAGTCACATGCTGCAGGCAGAATAAGCCCATCAGGCAGTGGCACAGACAGCAGTAGAGCTGGAAGCAATAAGAGGATTAGCGCACCCATCACCACCTCCTGCTGCTGGTGCCTGTCAGGTATCCACAGTGCCACAACTGTTGTTATTTACAGGGTTTCCTTGATCCCAAAGACTTAACATGTAGGCCCAACATTATACACAGACCGAGCCACACGCAGAGTTTAGACAGAGTCCTAAGCCTTAATGCTGTCAAGGGAAGGCCAGGTTAGCACACAAGTAGACTTAATGAGAAGGTGAACTGGAGCAGTAACATGACAAAGAGGAGTGATCGCCTTTCCTCTGGCTCACTGCATATTTCATGGCTGGAGCCTACGTTAAAAAATAATTCATCACTTGGTAGCCTCCAGTTACAGTAAATAAATAAGAGAACACATCCTTCAGTGATAGTGTGCCTCTACAGTTAACGGCATACCAAGCTCAATGTAATTCCTCAGGAGTATGTGACCACAAGTAAAAATGACATTACCTGACCCTTCCGGTTAACCCCAATAATTCCTGCAGTAGCCTCATGAGGAGCAGTCACGAAGATGGTTTCCCCACTAATCCTGTTCATGTAGATGCAGGTGCCAGTTTCAAGGTCATACAGGTGGATGTAGCCATACTTTGTGATGAGAAAGACCACATCCTGCTTAGAGCTGATCTACAAGAGAGAGAAAAAAAAAAATAATAATATCATTAACCCAGACTGGTATTTTAGAACAAACCATCACAACCTTTCAGTTACAGGTCAGATGGATACTCAAACATAATGAGCATCTTGTTATATCTGGAGAGATCCTGTGATAAAATCAGAAAGTCGCCGATGGTGTTGTCGAAGGTAAAAAATAATGAGTTTGGAAAAGCACCTGCATAGCAACAGGGAAGTCGTTCTGTGCCTCTGGTGGGAAAAATACATCGACTGCTTTCTTTGGAAAAGGCTGATTGCCAGATGGAGGTGTCCCAACCTCAATAATGTGCAACTGAAGAAACATAAATCATGTTATTTAGCAAAGGTGTGGCAGTAAATTATAAAATGTTACTGCAACTGCATTATGCTATAGTTTAAAGAAATTTAACAAGCCAGCAGACCTTTCCACCAGCTTGACCTCTCACAGCAAAGCAGAAAAGTGTGGATTCTTCTGTGTTTCCCTCCATTTTGAACTGTGCAAACCCTGCAGCATGACCCTCGATAGGCTGGGACACCTTCCTGTCCACGGAATACAGCTGCATGGCTCCCACTACTCGATTTTGCTGAGAGAGATTTATTAAAAACAAAAACACTGGACTAATCAAATGTTTCTACACACCTCTAAAATGCCGCTTTGATTATTTACAAAAGGCACGCATTATTGATTGCTGTACATTAGGCCTACCTGTGCAGAAATACCAATGAGAAGAAGCCATTTCTGTTTGGCATCAGTGCGATAGTTGATAATTTGGCAGCCAGCTAAACTGGAGTGTCGGTCAAACACTTTAATGGGCTGGGAGTCGCCTTCCATGCTCCAGTGGTAGACGGCATTGTCTGTTACAAGTGCTACAGTATTGAGAGAGATCCACTTCCAGAATGTGACATCGTCCGTCATGGTGTGTGCCTTCATTTTGCTCTTCATTTCAATGTTGAAAATCTGAAGAGTTTTTGCAGCTGAAATTCAGAAACAGAAAGCACTGACTTCTCATTTCCTTCCGACATATTCAGTGCACATAACAAAACTATAGTGTTACGTCAAAATGAGGGGTAGTACTAAAGTGTGTGTAACAATATTACAAGTCATGAGCAAGTGCAAAGACAGCATGACTTCAGACAAACAGTTGCAATGCAACAGGAAGAACTAAAGACCAAACACTGCAAACGTTAACACACATCCAGCAAACCTTTTCCCTCTGCATTCAGTTCAGTTGGGTCACATTATTGATTTTCTGATGCAGTGGTGCATTAGGTACAGCAAGTAGCAATTTCCAAATTCACACAATTTAGAAAAATGCTTAAATGGAGGTTATTTCCATTTTACACATACTCCTAAAAAGCCTGCAGAAAATTTGATGTTGATTTCAAAATGCACCAAACAGCACAGATATAATCTGATTTATATTCGGTTGCAGATATATTTTCATTTTCAAGCGAGTTTTTTTTGTCAGGCACCGCACATTCACTTTTTCTGTTCAACAGTGCAACAGCACTTTAGAACAAAAGAAGGACACTTTTACTCCATTATATCAAACGACAACTAATCTGCATATATATTTGTATTTGAATTGGTGGAGTAGAGAGGGAAAAAACATCTAATATAAACCTTGACGTCATGAAGAATGAACGATTTTGGTTGCCTTTTGAGATCTGAATGCAGATAGTAGGACCAGCACAAAACCAGGATGAGCGAAACACAATGGTACATTTTTTGAGTTTCTAGATTTACGTGCAGCCACTCAAAACAATGACAAAATACACTCCACTGCACATACATGTTCAACATACATGTTCACTTCCCATATTTATCGTCAGCAGGAAGCACTACTTTATGTTTCATGCATTGTATCGGAACTAGTGCCAAAATAAACATTGGCAGTTGTTTTTTTTCTTTAGACAGAACAAAACATATGACTTCACCTTTCTGTTCTCACACACAGCTTACACCACCACCGAGATCATTACAAAACACTAATTAATGTGAGAATTGCATGCACAAGGGCAAATCTGGTGCAAGGCTACAGAGACAGCAATAAAATACAGAAGCAAACGGACAACAAAATCAATAAGTGACTAAATAGTTAGCAAGGATTTTAAACAAAGTTATTACTCAGTATCTAATTTTGTACCGTGTAGGTAAACAGATCTAAGTGTACGTCATATTGGAATCAAATATGCTTGTTTCTTTCAATATAGTTTATCAGTATCTATTTGTACTGCAATACTACATCATAGCACATAATACTGAATAAAAGTGTGTGTATAACTGGAATCAAATACGTTGTTCATTTAATATGAAAAAGAAAGTATCAGTATCTATTTTTATTGCAATATTAGATGACAGCACATAATAGTGAATAAAAGGCAATGTATTGTTTTCAAACACTGTCAACAAAGACACTAGAAAATTATGACATTCCAGTGCATAACAGAAGAATAACCCAGTGCACTAATGAACCACTCCCCTTAATGAAACTAGCCTACACATAAAGTACATTGTTCAAATTCCCACATAATTCAAAATAAAACCCCACAACTCGGGATATATGAAATTGAACTCACCGTCTGCAAACATAAGAAAGCAGTAAGAAATGAAAAAGAACAAAAAACAAGCAAGACAAAGCATTTATGACAGCAAGACAATTCCAATGAGCACTTTACTAATGTCATTAACACAAGATTACTGGAAGAGGCAGGCAGCAAGTATCCAATAGCAGACTTTTTACAAAACAAAACACATGGCTGTGAATATGAACATAAATGTGGGAAAGTGCAGACAATACATGTAATCATCATTAAGTAATTTGGACACAAAACAGGATGCACAACAATGTTAACCTAATTTAAGACTTATATGCTGACCAAATTAGCCAAAATGTCTTGTTAATCAGGGATATTTACAAGGAATAAAAAGGAAAAATGTTCTGTTTCAAGGAGGCATCAACTGAAACCTCTCTTACCTTTCAGGGCAATGACTTTGCTCGCCGGGTTCATGATGGCACTGTCTGCCGAGATGGGCCTGCGAATCGGGTTGTTGGGGTCGCTCAAGTCAATGATCACCACCTGAGCTTGCTCACCGACTTTCTCTCGTACACAGATGAACTTGTCTGACTCCATCGTGAGGGTGCTGAACCCGATGTTGGCTGGGTTAATGCCCAGGTTCTGGAGCTAATAACAGAGAAAAGACAAAGCGAGTCAGGAGAGGGATGATGATGAGACATGGAAAGGTACTACTTGCATCTGTGTGCTGATATTTTGAGAAAATAAATAAAACACCAGCAACCAGTCCTTCTTGAAGACAATTCTAAAAGCACAATCAATTCGATATATATTTACAATTGCAGGCCAGATAAGAGGAAAATGAGGGCCGTCACTGAATTTTCTGGATTTTAAGTCACATTTGCATAAACCCCCCCTCCTTTGCAGATGTTCACTGTGACCCCGTGTGTGAGAGCAAAGGATGAAATGTACTCATCCTTCTATCCTGCTTCTTATCTTTCCTCGATCTAAGGGAAACATTACTTTAGTCCAAACCGTAGAACTCTTTCGTCTTATCTCAACCCAGATAAAAGCTGACGTATAAAAGCCCTTATAAACAGTATAAACGACAAAACATTTAAAAATAAACAAAATGTAGCCCGAACCTATTATTATAAGGCAGCCATTATGGGGCTGCATTCGTTTTCAAAGTGTTAATCCAGCTAAGGAACAAACTATTGGTGAATATCATTCAATAAATTTTAACCTTAGCTAGCTAGCAGGCGCTTTTAGCATCAAATACATTAAAACCTTAATTCCAAACAAGCTTCGGCTAGGAGCAAATTAATTACTCTAACATTTGCTGCAATTTATTGAAGTAATTTGTGTTGTTCTGGGGTACATATGTCCTGTATAAACGATACGTGTTTGAGAATTTGATGAGAGGTCATTCATTTGGCTCTGTTAGCACTGTGCTAACCTGCTAGGCTAACGATCCCGAGCAGGGTTTTTAAAAATAATTTAACCTTCTGTAACCCAACAGGGTCGAATTTGAACGTATTTTACCTGAAGGTGCTCCTGGAAGCGGATAGGTAGGATTTGAGCCATGGTCAGGTCGATTTTTGCTCTCAATCCTGAATAATTCTGGCTAGCGAGCTAGCTGCGGAGCTGCGACCTCCTCCAACGGACACTCCAGTCGAAGCAGAGGGTTTCCAGAAGAAAACACGGACAAAACAGGACAAGCGTAGCACAGGGAAGAAGTCGACGACGTCCAGGTGTTGAAAGGACCGGTGGCGACCCAGTGCCCGCGGTGTTGATGTGTTTTCTCCCCCTCCCCCGCTGCTCGGATGTTAATCGGAGGAGAGAGTGCAGAAAGTCCTGAAAAAAACTGCAATGGCGGAGCAGAGAGCCGAGCCGAGCCGAAATACGGAAACACCTCAGACTCACCCGGCGAGGGAGCTCTCCAGCCGACACACACGAGAAAACCTCGAACACACGGCGTTTGAAATGAACACCGTGGACGATATTAATGCCTCAGTGTTATGGTTCCTTTATTTATTTCAATAATTTTTTGCCACATCATTCAGCACATTCGGTTCAGAACGTCAGATCCGGGGAGTGTTTCAGATTTCAGCGTGTAGCCTCTCACCTCATCCAGCTTAGTAAGGACCAAAATATTGACTTAACAGTAAAAGAAACACTGGCAGGGCTGAATGCCGAGTGATGAGATTCCAATTTCCTTGGCTTTCCACAAGATTTTGGAGTGTTTCTGTGGGAGTTTGAGCATTTATGAGGCCAGGCACTGATGTTGAAAGAGAACATCATGGTTTGCAATCTCTGTCCCAGCTCATCCCAAAGGTGTTGGATGATTTTGAGGTCAGGGCTCGGTGCGGGCCAGTCAAGTTCTTTCACACAGACATTTTTTATGAACTTTGTGCAAAGCAGCACAGGGCCTTTCCTAAACTGACTCCACAAAGTTGGGAGCATAGTGTTGTCCAAAATGTCTTGGTATGCTGAAGAATTAAACTAGCTATTCACTGGAAGTAAGGGGGCGCCTGAATTCAGTGATTAAGAGGTGCGTCCCAATATTTTTGTCCACACAGTGTATCTCAGAACACGACACCATAGTATGGGCTTATTGTGCATGTGCAGTCGCTCAGCAGCACCTTGTCAGTTAATGTACTCGTTAATGATGGAGAGGTTAGTTATGATAAAAATATGTAAAAAAAAAAATGATTGATCATGACAGAACACATTATTGCCTATTATAGCAAGTGTCATCACCAAGAAGGTTATGTCTGAGTACATTTAACGAGATGTATTTTTCCCACCCAATGTTTTATATTTAGAATAGAAATACAATTAGAAAATGTTATATTGGATTAATTTCTATAGAGTCTATATCTTCTTGTTTAGAAAACCAATATAATTCGACGTGAAATTTGATCAGGGGCATGCGCAACTGTACATATATCCATGTTTGCTTCATCAATACAAAACATTTGGCAGATTCATGTGGAAAAAAATTTATTACAAAGAAGCTTTATACAGCTTTATCAAATATCAGTGTATCAAATATTTAACCAGAGAAAAGACTAAGCAATAAAATACTAAAATCTCCCATAACAAAAACCTGACTGTCTCCTTTCATGAGTTTTTTCCTTGGAGTCGACACTGTTTTCGCTGTAAATATCGCACCCGAGCCTCTGTGATCGAGCCTTCATCATTTCTCTTCTCAAGCTTCTTTGATGCTTCTTCACTGGTCTCTGTTCATAGAGGAATCACGTGTCATCATTCATCATTCAGCTTTTTAAAATCAGAGATGTAATGTAATGGCATAGGTACACACACACTTGCTGCCCACATTATCAGAAATACCAAGCTTGTACTTACACTTACTAGCCAGTCTATGAAGTACACTGTGTAGCGTTATACAGTAATCGCCCGCTTTTCGCAGGGGTTACGTTCCAAGAGCACCTGCGTATTGGTTTAAAAAAAAAAAAAAAAAACTAAAAATGTCTATTTTTATATTGTAAACCTTAAATATGCCCCCAAATATGCTCCTAGAACAGTTTGTCATTTTAAACCCTTAAAGTAAATGTAAAGGTAAATCTGTATTTGAATTTAAATTCCCCGCTAAAATATGAAAAAGTATTGGGACACCGCAGCAAAGTGAATGGTTTTTGGAGAATAAAACCTGATCTACTCGGGCTAAAAATACAAACGAGGTCTCGTTGGAAAGGTCTACTGCAGATCTACCGAACTTTGGAGTTTGAAGTGTCTGAGTGCTTTCCCCGCCGAGATATGCAACTCAGAAGGTCATGAGACAAAAGTATTGGGACACTGAGGCGAGGTGAATGGGTCCCCTTGTGTGAAAACATCAAAAAAACATTTATTGCCACTAAAAAGCAAAAAAAAGGGTTTAGACAGAAAAGGTTCTAATAAGGGTCATTCCCTCATTTGCTTTTGAGTCATGCAAGGATTTTAAGTTTTTAATAGAAGGTAAAACAATATGACATGGCAAAAAAGTGATATTTATTATTTGGTTGGCAGATGTTCTAAACACATTATCTGGTTGTGTGTGTGGAGGCTGAATTAATGCAACGTTGCAAAGGTTTTTACTAGTGCTGGGCCATTAACGCGAGACTCTTATCGCGCGTTACAAAAAATATCGCCGTTAATCTATTCATAAAGTTGGGTTGGGAGCTGGGTCTATACTGCAATCCATGATGACTTTCACCTTGATATTTTATCATATTTACTCTCTCTCTCTCTCTCTCTGGTTCGTGACTTTTCCGGATCGCACCCGTTTTAAACCTGTCTCGCTCTCTCTGTCGCTCTCTCTGTGCCTCTCTCTCTCTCTCTATCGTTTGTGACTTTTCCGGAGCGCGCAGATCATCTCTCTCTGTCTCTCTCGCTTTCTCTGTCTCTCGCTCTCTCTGTCTGTCTCTTTCTCTTTTCCTTTTCTATGTCTCTCTCTTGTTCGTGCGATCATCTCTCTCTCTCTCTTTTTCTCTCTCTTTCTTTCTCTCTCTCTCTCTCTCTCTCTCTCTCTCTCTCTCCCTCTCCCTCTCCCTGTATCTCTCTCTCTCTCTCTCTCTCTCTCTCTCACTCTCACTCTCTCTCTCT
>JBBIGB010000001.1:13855710-13872667 GCA_037577075.1 Alestopetersius hilgendorfi | reverse complement strand
CACAGAGAACATGGTATAGTAAGATGTCCCCTATGGCATGCAGTTTGTAAAAACAGCTTAACAAATTTGGAGGTGTCATTTTTTTCATCATTTAGTGCAATTTCACACAGCTGTCACACATTTAGAGCTAAACGTGTTTAAAAAAAACTAAATGTTGCGCTCTAAATCTAAATGCTGCACTTTTGCCAATGGCAACCTTGAATGTGGGATTTTAATGTAGCACTTTTACAAACATGAGATATTGGTCATGCCCCATGTTTACAATTGGCTGTTTCTTAGCGGGGGGCTAGACTGCATGCTGTGATATGCCCTCACCAACATGGAGGATTTGCCTTAAATCTAATTGTTAAATATGAAAAATATATCTTTTACTCTGAATGTGAAACTTAGATGGTTAGATAAGGCTCTGTGAGACCTTTTCAACTACCCCTCATTCGCCATAATAGCCCAGGAGATCTGGAGTTATACCGTTCAACTCGAAAAAAAGTAATGGGACACCCAATCGAGGTGCATTATATAACTCCGGATCTCCCGGGACCGTTATGGCAAACAAGGGGTCTTTGGAACCGTTTCATTGAGCCCTATCTAACTGTGAAGTTTCACAGAGATTGATGGTTGCCCTGCCTAGAAAAGCCACGAGCACGTTCCATTGGGATATAAAGTATTGGGACACCAGGGCAAGATGTCCTAATACATTTGAACATACTGTTCACACAGTCTGAAGTAACAACAACCTGCTGACATGTTGGAAAGTCTCACACACAACAAAAACTCCTATCACGTGACGCATCTTCTTGCATTATGCATATTTTTTCTGTATTTTTTAACGGATCGGATTATGTTTTTTATTCCTTCCCGATTTCCGATCCAGTAATTTAGGTTAAGACTGAACCGATACGGGATATCGGATCGGTGCGTCTCTAGTTTATACGTGGATTCCAGGATTTATTTTTTAAATTCAATTTATTATTTGTTCTATGCTTTCATATCAGAGAACAATGAGACATTGAACCACTTGAATTTCAATACAAAAAACAGAAAAATTGTTTTGACCGGTAGTGTATATATACACACATTTTAAAAAGAAACTTAAATTTGCTTACTTAGAGTTTATTGTCAGCCCAGCAACATACACAAGTACACAGGGAGTTGAAATAGCATTCTCTGAAGAATACCTGGTGTACCTTAAACAATCACAACATACTGTGTCTGGTACTCTTTTTTAATGTCTCAGATCAACTATGAAAAGGAGTGCAGAGATCCAAAAAACTGCAAGGCAAAGATTTCATTAGCTGATTCTAAACTCAGGTGAGTATGCCATTCACAATTAAAACTTCTCTTATAGGGAAATAGTGTGCTAGGCATGCTGTCTACCCAGTACTCAGGCTAATGGCGATACTTTAATACTTGAGAGAGGGCTACCATATTGTTTTTTGGTACTGATTCTTTTTTCTTTCATTTCAGTGATGACTTGATCATTATTGGCTTGTCTGAAAGCTTGAGCATAACATTTGATCTTCAAAACTATGGGGACAGTTCATATATGACTACTTTGACTTTGACTTATCCAAAAATACTACAGTCCAAGGTACATTTTTAATTGTTCAGACACATATTTATACAAACATAACTATTAGTGGTTTGCTTTAGGACACTTTTTCTGCATTTACAGAAAATCGAGGGTGGAGAGTGCGAGGTCAAAAATGACAACCTACAAATAACTTGCAAACTCTTGAATCCCATTTTCAAAGGAGATGCACGGGTATGGATCAAGCATGCTATAACAACTCATTCCAGTTCTTTATGTGACTTCAGAACATTTCATTTCATAACACAGCAGCATTTTTTACTTTTTCATCTATTCTTTTCCACAACAGACCAAAGTCAACGTCGCCTGGCAGCCTAAAGACATAAGGACAGACCTTAGAACTGCAAAAATCCATGCTGCTTTAACTGGGTGTGCCATATCAGAACACTCTCTCTGCCCATTTGCTGAACAGAAGATGTGCTGTTTGTACTTCTCAGTGATTTAATTTTTTCTGTGTACTTCTAGTGGAAATAATGGCACTGAGGAACTCGACTCGAAGACGTATGAGTTCAGAGTGAAGAACAACCTTGATCTTCAGTTTTCTGGGTAAATGAACGAGGACATTTGTGTCATCAAACAGTCAAATGTGTACATATATTAGTCATAAATGTTGTTTATTATTTCAACAGCACAGTCACACCAAACAGATTCAGTATTGAAGAGGGGGAAGAGGGCCCGAAAGACCTACAGTTCATGTTTAAGGTACAGAACAAAAAAAGAAGTGATGAGTTCATTTATGGTAGACATCATTTTCACTGTAATGCCATGTAATGCTCTTCACATACACTGATTATGTTTAAAGCATAAAACTGACCTGAGTTTGTGGTCTGTCTCGTGCTTTTAGCTGCTGGGTGAAAACAAGTACAAGGCTACCATAAATGTGATCATCACAATACCAAAAAAGACACATAACACAGACATGAGCATCAAGGACATCCTTCCAAAGGTATGCATTATGGCCTCTTGATAAACTGTAGCAATCTATACAGTGCAAGTTGTCACTGTAACCCATCAGTATATTTTGTGCTTTTTTATTAGAACTGTACGAGGAATCATGAAAACTCAGAGGTAGGGGATTGTGACCAAATCAGCATTCTCCTTTGTTTACTCCTTTATTTTATTAAATACAGTATGTCTTACTTTTAACTTTGTTTACTAGAACTACCACATTGAATGCACTCTGACAGACAAACAAGACATTATCATTGAGACTACAGCTTTTGTTCATGGAATTAAGGTAAAGTAGAAAAATATTATTATTGTTAGTGCTGGCTGCCAAATCTCATTCAATTCGCTTGTTTTCAGGATGTCATAAACAAACATTGTTACATATATTCAACTATTCAGCCTACAAGTGTCTTTTTCTGGACTGCTTTTCGAAGCAAAATACAATACAACCAAACAAAACTTTGGGCTTTTATTTGCGTTAGAGTACCAATAGAGAGGTTAGAAAATGGTTATGCAGAAATGAACTATGATTTATAAAACCACACAAACATCATATGTTTTTAATCAAATGAAAGTAAGTTATTCCATTGGCATTTTCTTTCTAGAAGTGCTTAAAAAATATAACCAATGGAATAGGATCTTGGTTGGTAAGAAAAATGATCTAAAATAAGCAGAATTGTTAGTAAGTTATTTGTGTGTTCGCTTTGTACACCTTTTGCAAAAAAACACTGCGTTGCCTTCACTAAGAATGCACAATTTTGCATGTTTGGTTTGAGATCATATTCTTTTGAACATAAACAGGACTCACAAGAGAAGATCAATGCTACAGCAGTGCTCAGCTTTGACGAGAAAATCTATGAGGGAAAGGACATAAACAAGATACAGACAGTAGGTGATAGTTATCTTGCACATACCCAAACATTCCCTCTGATGTTTAATTCATCTGATACTATCTTGTTCACTGTGTCATATGTTTAATGCAGGTAGTTGTGACACTTAACAAAGTGGAGGTTGTGAAATCAGCTGCACCTATTATTGGTGGTTCCGTTGGAGGGTTTCTTGTCTTAATTATCATCATCATCATTCTTATAAAGGTAAAATTAAGAGTTCTGCTTAGACCACTGAACTTCATATTTTAATTTTAAAAAACTAACTGTCAATTCAATGTTTTCTCTGACCTGCAGTGTGGCTTCTTCCGGCGCCGTCGCCATATGGAACGTCAACAAAGCATGAATTGAACCCAGCTGTCCTTCATTTAACATTAGAAACTGCAAACCAGCTATGAACATTCCTGCATGGAGGTTTGATTGTACAAAAAAAACGGGTTACTAAAAAATAGGTGTTTTTAGCTTAAAATGAAATTAAAGTGTTTTGGGAGCATATTCGGGGGCATATTTAGGGTTTACACTAAAAAATAGGCATTTTTAGGCATTTCTTTTACCACATCACAACAATACAGTTTTTCAATATACGTGGGTGCTCTATGAAAAAATTTCATTTTAAGCTCATTACCCTTAAAGAGAATGTAAAGGTACAGTGTACATTGAACTCCTGCAATGCTAGTTTGACGTGTAATTCATGCACGCAGATTTTCTTTGGTATTAGCAGGTAAATACAGTAACATATAAATTTAATTTACAGTAATAAAAATACTGGGCTTTAAGAAGAACAAAATGAAAAACACAAGAACATGCTCCATGGAGGAAATTCTGGACTGCAGCGTCACAGGGCAGCAACCAATCAGCAGCAAGGAGAAATTAATAACGTTCTCAAATTTGCTACTTGTGCGCCACGCCCCCTTGACCTTGTTCTGGGTTGTTTATGTCTGGGCTCATTCCGTTCAGGAATTAAAGTCGGGGGGTGGGGGGTTACTGTATTTTTTTTTATTATTAATGCTGGGATTTTTGCAACTTTTTGTCAATTGATAATTCATGAAAACTTGCATTTCTTACTGTTTCATATTTATAGACACAAATGTAAAAAGAGTAATAAAATCCAGTTGTAGTATTATCAACCTGCCTATCAATCATTTTTGTACACATGAATGCATACAACATACATATAGACACATACAAACAATACTTACCTTGTATACTTACCTTTTAGGCACTGGTAGATTAATTTTACCTTAATTTTACCATATGTTACCAATTAAATCTTAGAAACCTGAGTGAATCTAAACCTGACTGTAACTAAGTCATGACTCAAGCAGGAAGTGAAGCTGGATGAGGTGCCAGACACCTTTGCTTTGCCAAGTGGAGTTTTGAAAATTCAGTATAAGCCCCTCTTGTTACTTGATATTTTAAAATGCATTTATCCAAACACCACACACACAAGGCCAGGACCAAATCCTGGAGGTGTGAGGCAACCTCACTACCCACTGCACCATTGTGGCGCCTTGTATAATAAATCATCATGATTACACATGCTGCACTGCTATCAGCATAACTGCTTTTGGAATAACCACACATACTGTTTATTGACTCTGATTTGTTCTCTGTATTCTCCCTGACCATTCAGTGTTTGAAATCCAGTGTAAGAATAAATTATGTTTGTACAAAAGCTGTTGTTATATGTGACCACAGTCTAGCTGGATACCAAGGCTGTCAGGTTAGCTTTCACAGTTAACCTAGTCCTGCCAAGCCTGTGCCCTCTCCTAGCAGATGCAATTCCAAGGCACTTGTCAACAGACTGGTAGAAGGTGAGTGGTCGCACAGGTGAGTTTCAACAGCCATTTCTTTATATGACATTTGGCACAGTGATTGTCTTCAAGCTCCAGCCACAGAATGAAAATCAACATCAACCATGTTGATTGTTCATCCACCCAGCTGCCCTGTGCTGTTAGTCCACAAAAAAGATGGAGAGTGAAGCAATAGAAGTATCAGATATGAATACTTTTAGTGGTATATTGGTTTCTCCATGCAACTAGACCAAAATGAAGGGCTGTTTTGTCAAGGAGCAGAGAGAGGATGAGCATTCTTTGTGACAGATGGAGTGGCTCAGTTCATCTATGATTTTGTTGACCCTCCCACACAACCATCAACCAAAATGTGTCATTCACCCCCTAGTGGACAACAATATTGAAAATAATTCAATATCTCTTACTGTGGGTTTACTGCAAGAATAATGCGAGAGTGAGTTTATTACTGAAATTTACTTTTTCATTGCTGGGAGAGGATGTTGCAAGTGAATAAAACACCTCACCTGTGGTCTGTCAATGTTGGGACGTTTGAATTTGAATTTTTGACACTGCCACAACCAAATGGTGGCCTGTGTGAGTCACACTGGCCCACCTAATCCCCCTCCTTACTCTAGTCTTCGCCCCAGTCTTCACCTCAGCTCTCACACTAGTCCCCCAGTCCTCACTCCGAGCCAAGCCTCGCGAGATCACACGGGGGAGAGTAAGTTAAGGAAACATGGCGATGTCTAATTTGTTAAAGGTAAGACCCACCACAGCTCAATGCCTTTAGATTCCCCTCTCTTACCACAGACTCCGTGCAGCAGTGTGGCTTTGAACGCAGCAGATGTTTGTCTGTCTAGTGTTAGACATGACATTCTGCTTGAGCTCCTTCTCGCAAAACCACTTTACAAGACTTGCTAGTCGGGCTAGATCCCATAATGCTATGCTATGCTAGCTAGCCTAGCCTGTGCTTGTGGTAGAGGCACAGATATCTTTGTAGCAACCAAAACAAATTGTCATATATTACAGTTTATTTTCGTTTGGCCTCTGTTTTTTTCCGTGGCCGTGTGCAGTTACAGTTGCAGTATCTTCTAAAAATAAATGTGCTGAGGGAATCTGAGTGGGATAGTTCACGGGCTGGCTAGGCTGCTCAGGGCTCTGAGGGGGACCGGCTAGCAGCATTTTACCTGATATTTTGCGATTAGGTTATATTTTGTACATAGTTCAGATAGGAGGTCCTGCATCTAAGTTTTTAAACTCATAATAAATCATTGTCATAATAAATCACACGAAGATTGAGGTGGCTGCTCGACACCAAGCGGGAGGCAGCAGGGGAGCTTTAACTCACATCCTTTCTGCTTTCTGCATTTACAAAGACACACAAAGTTCAGCTATAATGGTGATTATCTATGGGTTTGTCGTCATACCTGGTCCTGGGGAAGAATGCACATGTTGTGTGACTGCTATACTTAAATATGTTGTGTTGGCTGTAGGCAGCTGTCACTGAAGCCTGTTTTACCTTCAACTCCATGAGTAACAAACCCATTACTCTTCCGTTTTTACCCCTGGTATCCAGTCATAGGTAATGTAGGTGTGCCTTTCCAGTAGTGGAGATTCACCTTTAAGATGGGTTATGTAATGACAGTCAGCTTTTTGAGTCAAAAGTCTGAGCCAAAATGAAATGTCTGTTCCAGGCTGGAGGGGTGGATTGTACAAGAAGGAGCATTTGCAGGCATACTGTGGTGTATTTGCATTTACAGAGACCCAGAATGTTCAGCTATATTGGTGATTACTCATGGGTTTGTCCTGTCCTGAGGAAGAATGTACATGTGTGACTGCTATATTGAAATAGTTTAAGTGTTAGCTGTAGGCAGCTGTCACTGAAGCCTGTTTACTTGCAAATCCATGAGTAACCTAGAGAATCAAATGATCAGACTCTTCCAGGCTGGAGGGGTGGGTTGTACAGGACGGAGCATTTACAAGCATACTGTGATGTATTTCTTTTTCTTCTCAATCCTAACTTTCTCCCCCAGTGTGGAATACAGGTTAAGTAGCTTATCAAAGCCTGTTTGATCTTTCTTGATCCTTCCCTTAGAACAAAGGGTCCCTCCAGTTTGAGGACAAGTGGGATCTGATGCGCCCAATAGTCCTTAAGCTGCTTCGCCAGGAGTCCGTCACTAAGCAGCAGTGGTTCGACCTGTTCTCGTAAGACTGTTGATAAATTCAGATGTAGTATCTCAGTTTACTCTTCAAGTTTTTCCAAAGCATCAGTGTCAGTGCATTGTCCTTCTCTCTTCTGGTACAGAGATGTTCATGCAGTCTGTCTATGGGATGACAAAGGGCCTGCAAAGATCCACCAGGCACTTAAGGAAGACATCTTAGATTTTATAAAGCAAGCCCAGGCGGTAAGGAAGGCTTGCAGTCTGAGGTTCCTCTCAGCTCTTTGTTTTGTTCACTCAAACACTTAATTTGTGACTCCAATTCTATCTCTTCCATCTTTTGTTCAACTAAAAAGTTTCTTGAGTGTTTCTTATTGATATTGATGCTGATCTACACCGTCTATTAAACCTTTTGGTTTTCAGAGGGTGCTCAGTCACCAAGATGACACGGCCCTCCTCAAGGCTTACATTGTTGAATGGAGGAAGTTCTTCACGCAGTGTGACATCCTGCCTAAGCCATTTTGCCAGCTTGAGATCACTCTGATGGGTAAGCAAGGTAGCAACAAGAAGTCCAATGTGGAGGACAGCATAGTACGGAAGGTGAGCAGAGATGGGGAAAAAAAGACTGGATTTGAGAGCAGAATTTGTGATCTGAGCCTGCAGCATATTTAGTTTGACTCTCCTTGCTTTTTTTTTTGTAGCTGATGTTGGACACTTGGAATGAATCCATCTTTTCCAACATCAAGAATAGGTTGCAGGATAGTGCAATGAAGTTGGTCCATGCTGAAAGACTTGGAGAAGCTTTTGATTCTCAACTGGTCATTGGGGTGCGCGAGTCCTATGGTGAGAAGAAAAATGATGACAGAAAATGATTACTTACCGTATGATCTACTTTTAGAGGTGTTATTTCAGTTTAAATGCTGGCTGCATAGGATACAGGTTTTGTATATTATGCAGTTTATTTTATATGAACTCATTGCATTTTTGTTTTCATTATTCTTGTTGTATTATATGCAGTATTCTTACCTTTATGCCCACCACAATCATTGCATTTTAGCCCTGCAGGGCAAAATGTTTAGGCACCTCTGCTCTAAAAGAAGGTCTTGAATGTAACCTTTTTGCAGTGAACTTGTGTTCCAACCCTGATGATAAGCTGCAGATCTACAGGGATAACTTTGAGAAAGCCTACCTTGACTCCACAGAGAGATTCTACAGGACTCAGGCACCCTCCTACCTTCAGCAAAATGGAGTACAAAACTACATGAAATATGTATGTTTTACATTTTTTCTCAATGTGGAAAGTAATGCTTCATTGGTATTTTATGCTATGGGTAACTGAACTGAAATTCAAAGCTAAATTGACATCCTTTAACTTCCAGTTGTAACATCAAGACTTGAATCTTCATTTATCGCCTAATTTGGTGTTGTGTTTGTTAATTACAGGCAGACGCTAAGTTGAGGGAGGAGGAGAAACGTGCACTACGGTATTTAGAGACACGACGTGAATGTAACTCTGTTCAAGCAGTGAGTACTTTCTGTCCATTGGTACTAGAATAGTCACAGAAAATTAGTCTCTTGGTTCGTATCCTTAGCTTCCTATCTTAAGTCATTTTCCTTCCTACTCAGTGCGCTATATATTCCTTGTTATGTCTTTCCATTCTGTTTATTAAATTATTAAACAACATTTTACCTTTGTTCTAGCTTATGGAATGTTGTGTAAATGCACTGGTGACATCGTTCAAAGAAACCATCTTGGCAGAATGTCCAGGCATGATCAAACGCAATGAAACTGACAGTAAGTACTGGATCGACTGAGCTCATGAATTCTGAATGCATGTTTTTAGATTGGGCGTCAATAATTTGCTGTCTTGTTGCTAATTGGTAAAATGTTCTGCAGAGCTGCACCTGATGTTCTCATTAATGGATAAAGTCCCTAGTGGAATTGAACCCATGCTGAAGGACCTGGAGGAACACATCATTAGTGCTGGCCTGGCCGACATGGTTGCTGCTGCTGAGACCATCACAACTGTGAGTGGGGGACAAAAGCAATAGTTATAAATATTGATCTTTATGTAACTATCGCCATTAATAATGACATTAATGTTAATGTTAACATTAATGTTTTTGGTTCGATGTATCTCTCTGAGAAATCTCTCTTTGTGAAATGTTCTCCAGTGAGTGTTGCTACAAATATCTAGTAATGAGTGAATAATATTCCCATTTTCAGGACTCTGAGAAGTATGTGGAGCAGCTTCTTACTCTATTCAACCGCTTTAGTAAACTTGTTAAGGAGGCATTCCAAGATGATCCGCGATTTCTCACGGCTAGAGATAAGGTGAGTTTGCTGCAACTTAGCCTTTTATATAAATACAGCAATTTCTCACTATTTACTTTGCATTGTTGGATTAAAATTCATGGCTGGAGCCTGTTTTAGGGTCGCCATTACGATTGTTTATCAAAACAGTGAAAATCTATGATACATAGATGTATATGTGCACTTTTGTAAAGCATTTTGAAACAGATGAACTTAAAATGTGTTTGCATGTCTTAGGCATACAAAGCTGTTGTAAATGATGCGACAATATTTAAGCTGGAGCTACCTATGAAGCAGAAGGGGTAAGTCAATGCAATTTTTACTAGTTTTATTTTGTTCTTATTTACTGTTCTGCAGAATGTCATTCATGTTCTCAATCTTTATTTTCCTCCTTTGCTGAGCCTGTACAGTTCCAGCCATCCTCACTTTGTCTTTTTCATCTTTCCCAATATATGTTTGCAAATGTTTATTTGCTTAATTAAGTCTATGTGGATTTATTCCTATGTACAGTGTGGGCCTCAAAACACAGCCAGAGTCCAAATGTCCAGAGCTGCTAGCCAACTACTGTGACATGTTGCTGAGGAAGACCCCGCTAAGCAAGAAGCTTACCTCTGAAGAGATCGAGCTAAAGTTAAAAGAAGTGGTAAGGGTTTAAGAAATTGTTAAATGAAGTTTACACTATAAAACGTTTATCTTTCTTGGGAAATCATAACGTTAATTTACCTTTCATTGTAGTTACTGGTGCTGAAATACGTCCAGAATAAGGATGTGTTCATGAGATACCATAAAGCTCACTTGACGAGGAGGCTGATCCTGGACATCTCTGCTGACAGTGAGATAGAGGAGAACATGGTTGAGTGGCTGAGGGTAAGAAGCTAGACTGTTATCACTAACTTTATTCATGTGGAAGAAAATGAGTGAGATATGCATGGCTCTTTTACTTGTCATCAATAAGTACTTTTCCTCCAAAAGAGTTCAGTGTTTCTCTCCTCATTCTGCAGGAAGTTGGTATGCCTGCCGACTACGTCAACAAATTGGCAAGAATGTTCCAGGACATAAAAGTTTCTGAGGATTTGAACCAGGTCTTCAAAGAGATGCATAAACACAATAAACTTGCTTTACCAGGTGACCTTCATCGTACATTGTCTTTGTGCTCATGGCTCAAACCATGTAAGGCATTCTTGTCCTAATGCTTTTCTTTGTTCTCTATACAGCGGACTCTGTCAACATAAAGATTTTAAATGCTGGAGCATGGTCTCGCAGTTCAGAGAAGGTTTTTGTGTCACTCCCCACTGAGCTGGAGGACCTTATTCCTGAAGTAGAAGAGTTCTACAAGAAGAATCACAGTGGCAGAAAGCTCCATTGGCACCACCTTATGTCCAACGGCATTGTGAGTCAGGATTCTGCTCTCATAATTTTTCTTTCCACTTAGAGAAGAGCTCTCTAAAATATTCTTGTCATTTCCACAGATCACATTTAAGAACGAAGTAGGGCAGTATGACTTGGAGGTCACAACTTTCCAGCTGGCGGTTCTCTTTGCCTGGAACCAAAGACCCAGGGAGAAGATTAGCTTTGAGAACCTTAAACTGGCTACTGAGCTACCTGATGCTGAGCTGAGACGCACACTCTGGGTGAGTAATGGAGTGGCAGAGCTTTGGATATTTGGATATTTATTTGGATATTCATTTTTTAGAATCATCTGTCAGTCTTTTTTTTTTTTTTATCTGTTTCATTTTGGGGAAAATCTCAGTAGTGTGTGTCTAATTTGGCTGCTCTGATTTAGCCTCGCTTGCATTTATTAATGAGGCCCTCACTGATCAATCATTTGCCACAATATGAATACTAGATCACTGATATGACTGAGAGAGATCCAGGTCTTTTCATTTCTTCTTTTGAGGCTTTGTTTTGAAAAGCTGTATAAAAAATTGAACATGCTATTCTGAATGAGCCTTTCTTTTTTTCCCTTTAGTCACTTGTTGCCTTCCCAAAACTCAAACGGCAGGTCTTGTCATATGAACCTCAAGTGAGCTCTCCCAAAGACTTCACAGACAGTACATTGTTCTTTGTTAACCAGGAGTTCTCCTTGATGTATGTATCTGCTCTTTTCATTGATTTGCGCTTCTTTATTTGTATGATTGTTAATACAAACTAAGCAAACTAAGTTGATAGACTCTTATTGTTACATTGTTTGTTGTTTGCTTCTTAGAAAAAACTCCAAGGTGCAGAAGAGGGGAAAAATTAACCTGATTGGCCGCCTACAGTTGACTACAGAGCGAATGAGGGAAGAGGAGAATGAAGGCATTGTTCAGCTTAGGATATTAAGAACACAGGTATGTAATAATTGGGGAGTGAGTGGAGGGATCAATATTAGTGTTTTTTATGATGATGAGATACAAAATTATTTTCCCCCCTTTTTTTCCTCATAGGAGGCTATCATTCAGATCATGAAAATGCGAAAAAAGATCACTAACGCGCAGCTGCAGACAGAGCTGGTGGAGATCCTGAAGAACATGTTCCTTCCCCAGAAGAAGATGATCAAGGAGCAGATTGAGTGGCTTATCGAGCACAAGTACATCAAGCGCGACGAGTCGGACATTAACACCTTCATTTACATGGCGTAGCACTGAGGTTCATGCTGGAGATGCTTATTGTTCTGATCAGGACGGTGAAACCTGCAGGAGGTCAACAGTAGGAGTGGGGTGCTGAAGCCATGGAGAAATCACACTGGCTCCTGATCTTGTCATGGAGCGACGGGCTTGTTTTTAATGACGGACAGTCACACACCAGAATAGCTCATTTAAAGAAAATCCCTGCCTTACCTTACAGTAAAGAAACATGAGTTGAGGATGGGAGTTTTCCAAGGAAAAAAAGACAAAATGGACTCTATTTTTGCCAACTGGTACTCAGTATGCATGGTGGGTGGTTTGCCTTTTTTTCGTGAGTGTCTACATCTTCAACAGCATGCTGTCAGTGGGAATGTCTTAGTCATCAAAGGACCTGTTTGTGTGTGCTGTGTTTTTGTGCCCCATCCATCCCCCACCATTCGTCTGGACCAGACTGTGTCCACTCTCCTCTTCCCTTGGCCACAGCTCACACTGCACCTGCTGCTGCCGCCGCCGCCACAACCATCCTCCAGTAGGCAATGGCCATTCTATTAGGCCCCAGCTTCCGCTGCAGCCACACAGGAGCCCTCACCAGGATTGGAGAACTTGAGCGTTTAGCACTTTACACACTCTGCCACACTATGTCAGCATGATTTTTTCTTTCATCTATTGTGTGTGTGTGTGCGTGACTGTATTTCCCTTTTTCTTTCTTCTTGCAAGATCACTTTTGGTCTCAAGAAAGCTGATTGACACAGTGTGTTATGCTACAGGATGTCCATCCAAATGTCACACGAATCTCCTCCACGTTCTTTTCCTCATGTCTGTAATTTCCTTTCTCTGGCCTACATCACATGATGCATCATCTGCCTCTACTCCTCCTTTAGGAGGAGGATGATATGGGTGTTTAGTAGGTGTTAACAGGTCATTGCTGTTGTTGCTATTGTTGTAGTTGTTACTGAGGTATAACAAGCCAGTAAGGTTGCTGAACATTTTTTGTGTTGATGTTCATTCTTGAGTGGAGGCAGATGATAAACCTTACATGAAAGTAGACTTCTCCGTCATGACCTGTCTAGGAGAGGGTGCTCACTCCAACTTTGACCTTGAAGGTCTGTTATGTCTGTCCAATCTGTACTCTGTGAAGCTTAGGCACAGTGGGGCAGATGAATTATTTCAAGACGTTGTCGTAATTACCTAAATGTTGTTGGAATGTTTTCTCGAAGCGGCTCATAATACCGAGTGGCTAACTCCTCACTGATCACACATTGCCAAAGTACTGGAGGGATTGATAGTAATATTCAGCAGAAATGGTGGAGATAATTTTTTGTAACCCCTGCGTTTAAGATCGGTTCCATCTGACAGACTTAGTCGTTATATGTGTCCAGATGTACTGTCATGTTTTTGAGCGTCCTACAAATCATGATGTTTCAACAAATCTGAGCAAGTTTGCTGTAGTTGAGCCTCTTCCACTCTTAGATCATGTTATTTAATAGTTGCTTTTGATGCTACACCCTTCAAGAGAAAAGCTTGTAAGCAAGGTAGGGGATTTGTTTTGTGCACTGATACTATTTAAGCTCCATTATGTAAGATTTGACACCCCCCCCCCCAACTGGCATAAAGTAAAGTTTGTTTTTAACCTCTATATAACTCCAGGTGTTGGTTAAACAAGACTTTCTTAATAGGAATGACGATAGTTCTAAGCTTGTCTAACAACTGGGGACATATTACAGTGTAAGTCATTAAATATTACATAATGGAACTTTGCGCATACAGGAAATATTTTACTTTTGGGAAATGTTAAAGATTTCCATAATAATGGTGACTTTATTAAAACGTGCAGGTTTAAATGCGCCACATAATTTTTATTAAACTTAGTTTATTTAATCATCACTAAGATTCTATTAAAGACTTTATATATTGATTTTGGACACGGAACAAATTTCATTTATCGATGTGGCCCAGTAGCCGAAGTAATTTTTTGCTGGAAATTCATGCCAAGTTGGCCAAAATGTGACCGATTGTGCCAGCTTGGATAAAGCTTTCAGGAAAGACACAGAAGGAAAAGCCCAATTTCATGTGGAAATTGTTGCGATTAAAATGTATTTATTCCTAATTTAAATGAGACTGGCAGTGTGTGAATGGGTGCGTTCCTGTGTGTTATCTGACTGGCAGCCCTTAAGCAATGAGGTACAGTAAAATTCTGTTGCTACGACTCATTCTTTAGCATTTGCAGAGACTGATATCACATTCTTGATTTATTTTGTTGTTTTCATGCAGTATGAAATTTCACACGAACTGTGTCACGGATGGTCAAAATGTAAGGTTTGCTTTAATCAAATTGTGAACTATTTTTGCGAGCATTTTCTGAATAACAGGTGCACATTGCAAAAGAAATGCATTGACGGTGACACAAAATGAGCAATAATCAGCCAAGACGGCTGGCAGAATTCGAGATACATTGGAGCCATGAGTATGGCTACCTGTAACTTTGTTTAACGTCTTTGTAATAAGCTGGCTGTAGAAACACCTCTTTACAGTGCTTTCCATCTCATTTTACCCAAAAAGCAGTAGCACATGGGGAGATATATTCTCACACACACACACACAAACACACACCCTGATATGAGAATGTCATGTTGTGTTTGAGGCTTGAGTTAAACTGGAATTTGAGTTGATGGCCAAGTTTGCACTCTGTGAGGTTCCACTATTGGCTGCCCCACCTTTATCTTACACAAGTTACAGAACACATGCATCTCTTTTCCTTCGCTTCTACTGTCCTTGCAGTTACACTTTCATTTACAAAAGGTTTCAGACATGACACTGGTTTTCAAGTAAAGAGGTTTGAGAGTCTGTTATGTGTTTATTCGTATGCTCACTTTTCACACACTTTCTACTGTTACTTTATCCAGACATAGCCTATATGCTGCAGTGAGGCATATAATCAGTATTTGTCACCTTAACTGTTAATTTGTCCAAACTGTTTTTGTGTGGACAAGCGTCGCAAAGGTTGAATGGAGATGTCGGAATGATTTTCAGTGTTAATTTAAGCAAGTGACCGTTTCTGCACTCAAATGATTATTTCCACTAGGAACAAGAACGCGAGAAGTTGAGTATCCTTAGTGTGTGATGCCACCTCTATGACATACATTTTTTTTTAAAGTCTTTATTAAATGTGCATTTATTCTGCCTAGGGTCGTCGAATATATACTTTTAGGATGTGCAGACCTGAGATCTGTAAACTTGAAGAGCCGGTGTTTTTCGAATCTCTGACTGAATATATAAAGCGAATGTGTGCCACTAGCTGCAGTGAGGGTTTGGAGCCACGGAGAGCTCGAGTGGACGTTTATCTTGCAGTCTGGGTGAACTGTTTTGGTGTACTCCATTCATTTATTTTTCTTTGAATGAGTTTCTTTTTTTTAAGTTGTATAATTTATTTCCTTGCAAAATAAAGATGTCTTTTAAGGAGGCTGATTGTGGCTTTGACTTCAGTGTCATGATTTATTTATTTTTTGACGTCGCTCATGAAGATGCAGAGAAAAGAGTGAATAATAACTTTCTACACTTCATTTTTGCTTAATCTGACTGCAAAATGTACCGCGTTCACTGGCAACATCTAAGAGCCCAATCGTTTCGAGAGCCATGACACTGTACAACTACAAAGCAGACTAGAGTATGGTAGTGAAGGCAGTGAAATTTGATACACTGTATTTGATACACTGTATAAATTATCTACAGAATGAACTGGCACAGAAACGGCGAAATCCTGTGGGGAAACCTTCCAAGAACAGTGGAAGCTGTTAGAACTGTAAAATGGGGACCAACTACATATTAAAGTCTATGTATGTAAAGTCTGTGTAATAGGCATCCCACTACTTTTGTCCATACAGTCTACATGTAAATGAGACTTAAGACGGGTCACAATAGCATTTTCTATGCCAGTGTAACATAAATACACGTGGGTTTCATCCTGAAAACTTCTTGTCAAAAACGGTGTGCCCTTTTTTTATAAGAAACAATGTCAAATCTCATAGGCGGCATGTCTGTTAAAGATTACTTAATAACATGATTCAGGCATGCACAGTGACTACATTTTGTGAAAGGGGAAAATCATTTTCACCGACTAGCCTGCTGCCAAATTCATATCATGTAAAATACTGTTGTCCAGCAGATGGCAATACACCACTAAGTTAAATGGTCTTTTTAAAAATTCTGCTGAAAGTAGAGGAGGTTGCAACGTTCTGTCCGGTGAATAAAAAACTGTTTGTTACAAATCATATTTAACAAGTCAAAGAGTGAATTATATAAGTCTTTTTAGGACAGCGGTGGAGGGTCAGCTTTCTCTCCTCCTACAGCACAGAGATCATAACAGTGAACTTAAATATGACCCTCATTCCCTTCCCTTGCTTGTTTTGTTTACTTGCTGTCCACACCTGCTGTCTGCTGAGAAGTATACAAGTGTAATCATATACATATATATATTGTGGTGAGCAGGAGAAAGCCACGTGAACGGGGGGGTGGGGTGGTCCGCGTGATGTCTGTGTGCATTGGGGTTAATTAGAGGGTGATGGCCCACACCTGGCCATCACCCTGGCAACCCGCGGGCTTTTTGGGGATGTATATAAGGGGAGGGGTGGTGCACACCAAAAATATTGAGTATGTTAAAAAAAA
>JBBIGB010000001.1:13827593-13838793 GCA_037577075.1 Alestopetersius hilgendorfi | reverse complement strand
TGTGTGTGTGTGTGTGTGTGTCTGTGTGTGTGTCTGTGTGTGTGTCTGTGTGTGTGTCTGTGTGTGTGTGTGTGTGTAGGAAAAAACCCAAGCAGAGCAGCTCCAGACTCTGCAAGCTGACCTAGTGACCAGCAGGAGAGAGCTAGAGACCCTCAAAGTCAGCATGGCTTGCTCCCAAAAGGTGGGACTCGCTTTCGCCTCCTGTCCTCCTGCATCCCTTCATACTTTTCTTCAATTAAGGTCTTCCGTTCAGCTTCCTGCGGCCCGTTTACTCTCTGCTCATGATAGCTCTCTTGTTGAGCCTCTCTGCTCTGAGACACCAGCAGTAATCGGTGCCGACACTCGCGCCCCTGCTCTCATCCGACAGGATTATCTGCGAAATCCTCACCAGCAGCACGCCTGATAAATTACCTGAGTGTGTGTGTGTATTCCTGTGATTGCTGTGGTTTAACCAAGTAGCTGTTCCTAAGCTCTAGTTGTGTGGAACAGTTGCCATTCTGCCATTATTTTACTGAATTTCTCTGTTCCAGTATGACAGTACCGAAAAAAAAATCACCCCCTGTAAAACTCGTTACTTAACCTTGTAGTTCTGATGGAGAACTGAACAGCCTTTATTAAGACTCCACACATAGGCTGATGTAGTGAAAGGATAGTGATGGAAATAGAACTGTGCCATTGCTTCAACCATATTGATCATTATTTAATATCTAGGCCTTTCAGGCCTGTAGAGGTGATCAGAGTCGTGTCTTCACCAGCAGGAGAGACTGTGCAGGTCTAATTTAGAGCCTGTTAACAGAGTTAGTGGAGACAGGCAGGCCTGTGCAGTGAACACTCAGAGGTGTGATGGATTTCAGCACCATAGAAAAGAAATCTCCAACAAATCTCCAACACTTTTATTCCCAGCCTGTGATTTTGTAATTTAATATTGAACTGTAGTTATTTTGTGTGCGTTTAGCTCCAATGTGTATTGGCACAGCTCTAACTGTCTGTGTGAAATTGGCGGTCTCCGTCTCTGTCTGAAAGCCCACTTGCCACTTGGTCTTTGTCATACGTGTGGTTTGTTTTGCCATTCCCTCTCGCCCCATTTTTGATTAACTTTTTTTTTTCTACCTGGTGACCTGTCTCTCTTTCTGTGGCGCTGTGCCTGTCTGTCCTCAGTCGAGTGAGGAGCTCGGTGCTCAGATGGCTGCGCTGGAGACTGAGAAAGCTGGGCTTCTGGAGAAAGTTTCTCTGAAGGACACGGAGCTGGCTGGTCTGGGGGCGGAGCTGGAGCACGTGCAGAACAGTTTAGCTGTTGAGCGCGAGAGTGGCGTAAAGGCTGTGGAGTCACTTCAGAACCAGCTCAATGAGAAGGTCAGCGTGTGTTATTGTGTGTGAAGACTTGCTGTTAAAAGTGGAGTAAGCTGTATAATGGCCCTTGATTTGGTTTCACAGGAGGGAGGAACTGGCTGGGGTGTTAAAGACAGTCTCCCTGTGTGTTTGTGTGTAGGAGAGCCGTGAGCAGGCGTTGGAGAGCGAACTGGAGGCCGTGCGCTGGGCTGCGGTGCGGGCGGCTCTGGATGAAGCCGAGAGGATCGTCCAGGACAGTCTGGCTCAACTGGACGAGCCCACTCACATCAGCTGCACCAGCTCGGCCGGTTAGAACTCAAACCCAACCCAACCCTACCCTGACCGTGCCAGACCCAAAGCCCCCTCCGTAACCCACCCTCCTTATCAGGCTAATCAGGGGTTAAAGCTGGAAGTGAAAATAGATTCAGCAAATTCACCAGTTTCTCTCAAGCCAGCGTGTTGAACCTGAATACCAGAATACATCAAATATATCCAGCCAGAGATGCAGATTAGTGGTATAACTAACACAGACTGCACTCTCTAACAGGGTCACAGCCAAAATATTAGCAAGTTCTATGCAGATCCAGATGCTTTTGACTCATTCTGTTGATGCTGTAAGACTGTGTAACATAAATGTTCAGTATGTTATTAAATATAAGATATTCCTTTGGAATCAAGTGTATACAATAAAATTCATGAATTTAACCAGATTATAACAGAACAGGCCGAATAAATAAAACATTGGTTAAATTGTAGTTTGTATGTACAGATGGTCTGTTGGACTGTTCAGTTTGTGTATCTGCTGTCATGCCGAGTCTCTCACTGTGTTTCCTTTCCAGATTACCTCGTGTCCAGATGTCAGACCGCTCTAGACTCTGTGGACAGATTACAGTCGGCCAGGGACAGCTTTGTGTCCAACAGTACAGGTGAGTTACACCAAGCCCTGGTTATTTGTCAACGTGTCTCCTTTAATGTGCTCACACACCTGACACAGTTACTCATTCGCCCAGGGCTGATTTAATCTCTGCAGAAAGGCTTTTCCTGGACAGAGTTTAATATGTATTTTGCTTCGGTAGTTGTCAGCTACTTTAGCCTCATAATTCCAGTGCAAATCTAAATAAGCAAATATATCCAGCCTTTATAATATTGAGATGCATCTGGACACATGAGTCAGGGTCACTGGGTGTTTCTCCGGGTTTTTCAGGCGACTGCGCGGTCGATTGTTCAGACTGTGTTCAGGTTGCTGCCTCTCCATGGATCCTCTCTAATAAACCTTATACACCGTTTTAACTGAATTAATCAGACTGATTAGTGTGGAAAACCCCTGTTTTTGTGTTGATGTCTTTGTGTTCTTGTGACAGATGTGTCAGAGTTGGTGCGGGCCGTGGCTCAGTTTGCTCACCTGGTGGGTGATGCCATTGTCCAGGGCAGCGCCACCGCCCACATGGTGCCAGCAGATCAGGCTGATGGTGAGTGCAAAAAATGTAGCTTTTATTATTTTGTTTCTGTTTCAGTATAATTTATTCATAGTCGGTTTTCTTGTCTGCATTAATGTAACCTGCTGTATGGAAAACCTTATGTCCTGTATAAAGTCAGGAATGATCTACAGCTGGTAATCAGAGGTGACCTGTGTGTTACGTCTCTGGCTCACTTGCACAAATAAAGTACCGACCCAACTGTTTTGAGTTATTAATGAACGAAAAATACAAATTAACAAATGAGGCTTATAAAACTGGCTGGTGGCAGAAGAACTACAGTTTGTAAACAAACACAGATGAGCAGGAAATCTGGTCTCTGTGTGTGTCTGTGTTGGGGGACAGATGGACTGTCTGACTGCTCTGTTTCTTTCTTTCTCATTTATTTATTTATTTATTTATTTATTTATTTATTTATTTATTTACACCGTGCTCCTGAAGTTTTATTTGTATGATCATCATTCTTTTTATAGCTGGAATTTGGCACTTCTTCTTCTCTTGCAGTTCTTGAAATATTGGCTTGGTTCCAACATCAAAACGCCTGTTAATATCCGGAGCGGTGTGTGTGTGTGTGTGTACAGTAACCTCTCAGTTTTACGCGGATCAGCATTCGCAGATTTTTCTGAGAACCGAACTGTATTACCGCACCAGTCCAGTGGTGGCGGTAATATACTGAAAAGTTGTCAACCGCCATAAAAAGAAGAAGAAGCTGCTTCAGCATGTAGCATGACTGCTCCGTGTCTTGCCCTCGTAGTTTTGTATTTTAACCCCCCCTAATTTTCAGCTGTTATCTCAGTTTATTTAGTATTAGTAAGCTGTGCCCTGTCTAAACATGTGGGTAGAGTGAGTTATTTCAACCTTTCTTTTGTGTACGAGTGTTTGTTTTCGCTCACCGCACACTGCATTAAACTGAGTTGAAAATTAAATTAAAGGGTTCTGGTAGCAGATTTGGGGGCATATTTAGGATTTACACTATGAAAATATGCAAATTAGGCATTTTATTACCAAAACACAACAACACGTTTTTTCACTATATGCGGGTTCTCTTGGAATATAACCCTGTATTCAGATTTTTAATTGGTTGATTGTTTCAAGTCGGGTCTGTGATATTTGGGGAGCGAGAGCAGAGTTGATCGAGTCGCCTTCAAAATGTGTGTCGAGAGAAAATCTGAGACATCGTGGCCAAAGGCAGCCAGAAATGGACGAAACGCACAGCAGACTCATAAACAGACTTCCAGACACTAAAGCTTAGGTCAGTTATGAAAATAAAAATATAAAGATGTGTGTCACTGTTGTGGTGTAATTAAAATTAACCAGCCAGTGAATGGAGCCACTGGTTCAGGGCTTGGTCAGAGCAGGGAGTTCAGCATTAGAGCACCAGGCACTGAAGGAAGAGAAGTCTGGTTTAATTGCAACAATGCAGTCAGTTTTTCTAGCAGAAATGCATCTAATTATGTTTTCTTTCTACCAGCAAACTCTCGCAGAAAAATCTGTTTTATAGTGTGAAGACAGGCAGAACAGATTCAGACAGAAACACTGTCACTAAAGGTGTTCTCTCTTTTTTTTTCTTTCTTTTTTTTGTTGCATGTGTATGCGTGTGTGTGTGTATCTGTGTGTGCGTGAATAGCCCTGACCTCCAGTGTGAAGGCGTGTGGTTCCGAGGCTCTGGTTCTGCTGGGGCAACTGCGGGGCTCTCTGGGCTCCTTGGGCTCTCTGGGCTCAGCAGATGGCAGCAGGCTGAAGTCGGTCCTGAAGGAAATTCTGGACACAGCCGAGGTGAGAACAATCGGCAGAGACTCAAACTGATTGTTTGCAGAAAAACAAAATTGATGTCCACAAATTTGTGTGCGTGTTTGCTTCTTTAGTTTTGCACTGGAACTGCGTTAGTGTTTTTGTACGCCTCTTAGCATTGAGCAAACTTTCATCCTTTTCTCCACCTTTTTAAAAACAGAAGCTGCGGCCGCGAGGTCTGGAGTTGCAGCAGGGAGAGCTGGGAGATCTGGTGGAGCAGGAGATGTCCGCCACCTCTGCAGCCGTGGAGTCCGCCGCCGCCAGAATAGAAGTAAACAAGCACGGTTTCATTGGCTGCCAGATCAGAACACATATAATCCAACTTTCACAGCCTTAGCTGATTCCATTCCTCTCCGCTCCACCTGTTCATTCCTGATCATATTTAGTTCCATTCTTTCATGGCAAAGAACTCCACCTTTTTGCTTTCCTGTACGAGTTTATGCAGTAACAAAACTGACTTTGGTTTTCTTTCACCTCCACAGGAAATGCTGAATAAGTCCCGCGCGATTGACACTGGCGTTAAAATGGAAGTGAATGAAAGGTAGCACACAGTAGCCTGAAAATATGAATGGACAGATTTTAAATACATGTCTCACAACCCTTAAAGGAATGATTTAGCAAAAAAAACGAATCAGATTTACAAATTGTTAGACTTTTCTATATGTAGTCGATCAGCCACAGAAAACATTTTATTGCTTCAGTTTGGAAATTAAGCTAAAATTGCTACAATAACCTACTTCCAGATATACTGTATAGTATCAGAGCTGGTTCAGTTTTTACACTCCCCACACTCCTGATTCAACTAATTGACTCATTAACAATCTCATAATTGAGCTATTGTGGGTGTGTTGAAACAAGGAAAGCATGAACATGTGCAAGCCACTCTGCCCCCAGTGGCCAGGAGAGGAAACAGCGCTTTAAATGGCCGCCCTGAAATCTTCATTAACATACTCTAAACTTATTCAAAAAACTGATTTCACAATCAGATTCCTCACTTTTAAAACTCCTGCTCGCAGTTTCAGTTTCCTCCATTTCTATACCTGACAACATGTCATAATGAGCCCTAAACCACGTCCTTGTGTCCTTAATGAAGAGCTTCAAGCCCCCATGGCATACAGACTCTGAACAAACACCACAAACAACACTGTAGAACACTACATGCCCTGCCACTTTTCAAGAATTCCTATTCTGGTTATTTACATCTATGTGTACACATATATACTGTCTGTCTGATTACTGTGAAGGGCACCTGCAATCTCACTGTATCTTGTGTGCAGTGACAATAGAGGCTTCTTTATCTTTAACTCTTAATGAAGAGCATGCTGCAGGCTGAGAGAACATTAAAGGATCCATTTCTAAATTAAAGAAGCTATATCTTTACTCGAAGTCTGTCTTGATTGATTGGTGAAATCTATACGATTTTTCACTATTGCTTTAACTGTTAAAGTGAATCAGCCTCAGGCATGTTGGGAATTTCTCACTGATGGTTTAAATGTGACATAAACCCAGATTAGTTAAGTGGCTTTGGACCCAAAGGCCTGTCTTCCTGTCCCTCTGTGTGAGAACTAGAGAGGACTTAGGAGTGTGTGTTGAGCAGTGGGGGGATTCAATCATGTGCTCTCTGTTGCCCCCTGCAGGATTCTGGCCTCCTGCACAGAGCTCATGCAGGCCATCAAAGTTCTGGTTCTGTCCTCTAAAGACCTGCAGCGGGACATCGTGGAGAGCGGCAGGGTAAGCGTGTCTGTAACTCCATAAATGTAGTGCAGTTATTGTAGATGATAATAATACGGATTAGGATGTAATACCTTCTGATTATTAATCTTTGCCGGGGTTTTCAGGGGGCAGCATCGATGAAAGAGTTTTATGCTAAGAATTCCCGCTGGACCGAAGGACTCATCTCAGCCTCCAAGGCTGTGGGCTGGGGCGCCACTGTGTTGGTGTAAGTTGCATGTTGTTTTTATGGGAGCAAGAGTTTTGATTTTCTCATCATTGCCAGATTTCTAACTGCAGCCTTGTTTGTGTGTGTCCTGCCTCAGTGATGCAGCAGATTTGGTCGTGCAGGGTGAGGGAAAATTTGAGGAACTGATGGTGTGTTCACACGAGATTGCAGCCAGCACAGCCCAGCTCGTAGCAGCATCAAAGGTACTGGTGGTTAAACTCTGGTTGTCATGCTTACAGAAAGCGCGTTAAGGTTTTGGTGGCTGGTTTGGTGAAGTCTCCTCTCTGTCTCACGCATCCGCAGGTGAAGGCAGACAAAGACAGTCCAAACCTGGCCCGCCTGCAGCAGGCCTCCAGAGGGGTCACGCAGGCAACGGCCCGAGTCGTGGCTTCAACCAAGTCGGGAAAGTCCCAGATTGAGGAAACGGGTAAGTGTGTGTGTGTGTGTGTGTGTGTGTGTGTGTGTGTGTGTGTGTGTGTGTGTGTGTGTGTGTGTGTGTGTGTGTTACTTTGTACAAGATTTAAATACAGTCACTCACCCATTCTCTCTCTGTCTCTCTCTCTCTCTGTCTCTCTTTCTCTGTCTGTCTCTCTCTCTCTCTCTCCCCCTCGTTGTATATACATACATTTGCCTGCAAATCATTTCTGTTGTCAAAAATAACCTGTGTGTGTTGCAAGAATTTCTCTCCTTTTGGGCTGTTTTGTTAAAGTTTGTCTAAAGTTTACAGAGCTTCACCCTGACTAGCCACCAAGCTGATGAGCTGATGAGGCTTTACCAGAACTGTGTGTTCCTCATGGTGTCTGTCTCTCTGTTGAGTGTTTAGAATCTGTTTCCTCTGCTGGTTATACAGCTGCTTTCTTCTCGTCCTCTCTGTTACAGACACCATGGACTTCTCCAGCATGACACTCACCCAGATCAAGAGGCAAGAAATGGACTCCCAGGTAATAAAAACTCAAGTGTCTGCGTGTCTGGCAATGTCTGTGTGTGTGTGTGTGTGCTTACATGCCTGTGTCAGTGTGCGGATTTGCGTGTCTATATGTGCCTGTGTGAGTGTGTATATGCAAGAGCGTGCCTGTGTGTGCGCGCATGTGCATGTGCAGGTGCGCGTATATGCATGCCTGTTTGAGTGTGCCTGTGTGTGTGTGTGTGTGTGTGTGTGTGGGTGTTTGCGTGTGTATGTGTGCATGTATGCGTGCCTGTGTGTGTGTATATGCAAGAGCGTGTATGTGTATGCGTGCCTGTGTTTGTGCGTGCATGTGCATGTGCATGTTCATGTGCAGGTGCGTGTGTGTGCATGCCTGTTTGAGTGTGCCTGTGTGTGTGTATGTATGTATGTGTATGCGTGCCTGTGTGTGTGTATGCGTGCCTGTGTGTGTGTATGCGTGCCTGTGTGTGTATACGTGCCTGTGTGTGTGCAGGCAGGTCTGACTCTCATCTCCTGCAGGTGCTGGTGCTGGAGCTGGAGGCACGGCTGCAGAAGGAGAGGGAGCGCCTGGGCGAGCTGCGGAAGAAGCATTATGAGCTGGCCGGTGTGGCTGAAGGCTGGGGCGAGGGAGATGAGGGTGAGGCCTTCATCCTGCTTCCATCCAAACTGCAACAAACCATTCAGTTCAAAGTAATTCTGTATCATAACATTTCAGTGCTGATATTACACAGTTATACACAAACAACACTTTGCAAAACTTTTTGGGAGCTCAGTCAAGAGCCTCACAAATATCTGCTTCACTATTATTAGAGCCGTGTGTGTACCTGTGTGTGTGTTACTGCCATCTGGTGAGAACTATTAAGGCTTGCACACATTTTCTATGGGTTTGTGACTTTTGGCCTGGGGAACCCAAACTATACAAAGAAATACAATAAAGAGAACAGGCAGGTTTCATATCCTGTTTTAAAGAGGTACATTACAGTATAATAAATAAATAAATAAGAGAAATAAAAACGTAATAATACTGTTATGGTATGAGTATGTTTGTACTCTCAGTGAGAATAGTAGCACTGGACTAACTTCTCCAAATAAAACATCCTCACAGACCAGCTCCACCCTGCAGGCAGTCCAGACACACCTGAATCAAGTTTTAGTTGAAGCAGGTTTTGGAAGATAAATACAAAATTCAGAGCTGCCTTGAGTAGATGTTTGGAAATGGATAAACTAACACACTGACATAAAATCACAATTTATTCTGTTGTCACTTGAGGCCTTGAGAGGAAAAATGGACCAAGTCCACTTCTTTGGGTCAACATCAATATCAGCTATAAGAAACTGTACATATTTTCATTTAGTTTATGCATTTAGAGCAAATGTTAGTCCGTCATTTCCGCTAAGTGCAAAACGTTAGTGTTCCGTTTAGGACAGCACTGACCCACAGCAGTGCGCGCTACAGAAGGCAGTGTGCAGTGCGCATTACGCACTAAATCTCAGTGCACTGATGGTAGTGCGCGATTTCGGGCACACCGTCTGTCCGCTCTTCCCCTAAAGACTCTGTCCGCTCTTCCCCTAAAGGCCTCACTTTATTTACTCACTTTCTATTCACAGCTTCAGACTAAACTAGTACTCCACTGTAGTGTAGAACTGACAGAAACACGTCTTTTTGCAGAAACCAGAGATTTGGAGCGTTCCGCAGTGAGAGAAAGTAACTAAAGGCGTGTGTGTGTGTTTGTACACGTGTGTTTGTGTTTGTGTACACATGCTGAAGTCTGTCCCTCTCCTTCTGTCTCCACAGGAACTGGCTGAGGCCGGTCTGGGGTGTGGCGGTCCGGGGTGCGGCAGCCCGGTCCGGTCCGGGCTCGTTGCTGCTCTCCAGCAGTTTTTCTTCTCTAGTCCGCTCTCTCTCACCTCGCTCGCCCAGCACCTCTCCCTCTCCCTCCATCCTGTTCAACACTCTTTCTAACCGTAACACAGAAAGCCAAATGAAAAGGTGCTTTTTTTACTCTGTTCCTTCTCCTGTCTGTGGAGGGCGGAGACTCGCCAGAGGAAAGAGGAGATGGCATCAATTAGGGTGAAGCAGATGAAGCCCATAAAGGTGGGTGGCGCGCCACCCAGTGGACAGAGGGAGAACTGCAGACCTGGATGCTTCTTTGTTCGAGATTTGTTTCTCTCCACTTCCTCCTCCGTTCATGCCGGCCCTCCGCCCTCGCCACAATTTAGCACAATTTTGAGACCACCCATCCCGGGACGCGTCGCACGAGGGTGATCCTCCACACCTGTGGGAGTTCCTGCTGACACTGTGCTGCGACCTTCCGGACTCTCAAGCAACAGCAGTGTGTGACTTTCACCTCCTCTTCCAGAACTCATTCCTCAGTGTGTGGACACAGTCAGGTCGAGGTCTTTACTGCGTCACAAGCCCCCGACCCCCACCGCCCCGGGCCCAGCCTTCTCCCCACCCCCTCACTGCCCCAGCAGTGGCCTTGCTCTGGACTTTGGGCTAATAGCAAAAGTTATACGCCTGCAAAAAGATGCCCCACTGTGGACTAACATTTCCAAAACACTAGCGACTGTATGAGAACTGAACTAAACTTGCGCTCTCGTTTGCTTAACTCTCCACGTTCCTGTTTAGTGTGTGACCCCCCCACCCCACCCCACCCCACCCCCGCTCTTTTTTAATTAGTAGTTTTTTAATTATGCATTCTAAGCAGTAGTTTCTTGGAGGGAAGGAGTTGTAAACAATGGGCTTCTAGCTGCTGAATAACTGTTATTATACACAGATCATGTCTCAGCTGAGGGAAGTGAATATTCTGTTCCATCCCATTTCAAGTCCATGACTGAAATACAGCTGACTGTTTTTGTGACCTCCTTTTTACAAGAGGAGAATTTTCTGCTGAGAGCAGCGAGGGCACCAGGCTCCGCTCTGCTAGACACTCTCCGAGGACGCCGGGGTCCCTGCGGCACCCTCAGCTGTTGTTTGAGCTTTTATGAATCGTAGCGCGAGGATTCGGCTGCGGCTCGGAGGTCCAGGAGAGTGTTTTCCCAGACCGGCGTTGGCATCCAGAGTTCACACTCTTGTCAAGTGCTGTTAATTCCACCTGTGTGTCTGTTGACTCGTGTTTTCTACTTCCAGTTCCATGCCCGCGCCGTCATCAGGACACGGGTGAGGAGAGATATCCGTGCCTTCCGAAGGGAAAGGGTCAGAGTTCACATTCCCTCCGTAAACCTTTAACGCTTCAGGAACAGCGACAGACTTGATATTGTTTACTTTTTCAAAGCTCTGTAGCCTCTTTTAACCTTTGACGAAGAATTTCCTCTGGACAGGGAAAGTGTGAGATTTCGAGAATTGTCGATTGCGATGCATCTTAGAGCTTCCAGCGCCGGAACAGGAGAGGGAGCGAGAGAGTTCCAGAGGAGGCTCGTGAAGAGACATTCTAGCCCCCCCCACTAAAGCAATCTAGACCGGATAGCCTTGTAGACCGTCACTGTCTTGTCAGCACAGCCCCTCATCGGGCCCTGAAACACATAAGCTTGACCCAGGAAGGGCACAGGAGGTTTCAGTCTTCACTTACATACGAAATCATGGTGACCCAACAGAGTTCACAGATGATCAGACAGAATAGACGACCAGGTGCGACGGTGATAGTCGTAGGTGGGTATACCACGAGAGTGTGTGTGTGTGTGTGTGTGTGTGTGTGTGTGTGTGTGTGTGTGTGTGTGTGAGGACTCTCTGTTAGTACTACT
>JBBIGB010000001.1:13796825-13809463 GCA_037577075.1 Alestopetersius hilgendorfi | reverse complement strand
TCTCTCGCTGTCTGTCTGTCTCTGTTTCTCTCTCTCGCTGTCTGTCTCTCTCTCTCTCGCTGTCTGTCTCTCTCTCTCTCTCTCTCCTCTCTCGCTCGCTCTCTCGCCGTCTGTTTGTCTCTGTTTCTCTCTCTGTCTCTCTTTCTCTCTCTCTCTCTGGCTTTGTCTCTCTCTCTGGCTTTGTCTCTTTGTGTCTCTCTGTGTCCTCCCAAAACTCTCTCCCTCCCCTGACACTGCTGGACCTTCCTGAGCTGTAGCTGTGTGCGGTGTGTGTGTGTGTGTGCGCAGAGATGTGAACTCCGGGGCTGAGACGGTACCGGTTCGCTCCAGTTATTCTTAGAAATGCCCCAGAAGGACAGGAATTCTCGGGGATGATTGACAGGGTGGAATAATGGCCCTCAGAGTGATGAATAGCCATTACCGGCCGAATGTATTGGCGAAGACTTCCCCTCAAGGCCACTCCGCAAGTGCATTATGGGTAACCGCGTGGGTAGAAGAGTCTTCTCTGATCGCTCGACAGGCAGTTCAGGCAGAGATGGAGGAGAAGAGTCTGTGCTCTTCTCCGTTTCAGATAATGGACGGGTCGTCAGGGTCTCTCCTCGTTAGCGGGGCTCCAGTGCCATCACTGTTACAAACGAAAACGTTCCATCTTTGTTTTTGCTTTTTTCTTCTAGGAGTTATTGAGCCCATTATAGGCGTGAGTGTGTGAAAGATGTATGAAAGTGTGAACTGGTGCTGAGCTGCCGTGTTCGTATCTGGAGAATCTGTTCGTTTGCCTGCTTTAGTTTTCACATTCCATAAATGGCTGATTTTAAAGGATGTTCTCAGTTGGTTTTGCGTCGTCTGCCGTTACAGTTGACTTCACATTGCAGAACGCTGCAGTAGTTCAGCCTCTATTCCAGAGGAACCCAGTTCCAGTGCTGGGTCCGTATTGCAGAAATGTCCTAACTTGAAAGTCCTAACTTTGTAGTAACCATGGTAACGGCAGTTTAGGATCTTATTTAGGAAAAAGCCATTACAGAACAACCGTTCCTAAGTCCATTTTACTGTTCTAACTTGAATTAAGAAAAGTATTGCAGAAGCATCCTTAAACAAAAAATCTTAAATAAACCCTTCCGCTGTCCTAACTGTCGCCCAGGTGATTATATATACTACGAGATGTGTGACAATGCCCTTAGTCAATCAACTCCACCCAGCTTTGGAGAGACCGACCCGTCGGCACGGGGCTCTCCCTCCCGTTTGTTGTACAATTAACAAATGTGCTTTGTTTTTTCGCTAAAGGGGATTTTCAAAGCATAGTGTGTGAATGTGTGTGAGAGAGAGTCCCTATACTTTTGTCCACACAATTGTGCATGACCGCTCTGTGCCAGTACTTTTGTCCATATTGGCCAGTGTATCTGGCTTAAAGTTCAGAGCACAATGTTGTTTAACATCCATATTTTGAAGATAGTAATGAAGATACAGTTTGAAGGACTGTAGCCTTGTAAAACTACAGTGGCAGCCGGTAACAGTTACTCAGCGAGATGACATTCCTAGTCTAAACAGTCACTGAATGCTTTGTGGATCACGGATGTTCTTTGGGTGTTTGGGTAAATAAAGCACTAATAAATCAATTTGCCACCAGCCTGTAACAGCGTCACCCAAACGGTTCAATAAGATGTTTCTGTGGAGTCCAAAAGGATCCAGCAATGCTTTTAGGCTGAACTGTAATGGCGCCTGTGATCCAAAACGAATCGTCCGGCGTCAGTAATTTGACCAATTAATACTCTTGTCTTAATGCAATCAAATCTTCACTGCAATGTTCCAGCATTTGGTGTAAAACCTTCTCAGAGGAGTGGAGGTGATTATTAAGCATCAACAGAATTTGTGAGACATCACACACCAGTTCATTCCTGAAGTGAAAGCTTTTTAAAATGTTCTGTCAGGCTCATTTTGAAATCTCCCGTCCTGCAGTGCGACTCCTCCGCAGTGTGAGATGAAAAGGTACCAGCCGTGCTCTGACTGGTGGTGTGTTCTTGTCTGCAGAGGCAGCGCACTGTGTACCGGCTCACGCTGGTGAAGGCCTGGAACGTGGAGGAGCTGAAGGCCTACTCCGAGCTTGTCGCCTTGGGCCAGCCCGACTTCATCGAGGTCAAGGTAAGCAGAGACACCCGAGTTAAGACGGAATTGTTCTTTTGAGCAAGTTTTGCCTTTTTTTAACTGATTTAAAAACACAAATCGCCTAGACTTTATAGCCGTTCTGGCCTGATTACTGGCTGAACTCCTTCTAAAACAGTTTCTGTGGATCGGTTTATGTTTCGGAAGATTCATGTTGTGTGTATATTATATGAAAGTAGGAGTCTGTGTTTTTACTGCAGCTCCTTCAGCAAAGATCTGAACTTAAACCTTTCTATTTATAATCTCGTGAGTCTCTACTTTCTCGTGAGTCTCTCTCTATTCTTATGAGTCTCTTTACATTTTCGTGAGTCTCTTTCTCTTCTCGTTAGTCTCTTTACTTTCTTGTGAGTCTCTTTATATTCTTGTGTGAATGTTAATGTGTTTACTGAGCTCTGGTTGTAGACAGTTTCAGGAGAAACCGGGAGGATAACAATAATAATAAGCTACATTTATATAGCGCCTTTCACAAACTCACTGGTGGGCCAGAGGTATGCAGATGGTGGAGCCCACATCTTTGACCACTACACCGGTTAATAAAGGACAGAACAAGTTGAGCTGAGAAAGAATAAATCATTAAGTCAAATCTGCTTCAGTGAAACAGACTGAAAAGAGCTTCACAGCTCCACTCCTTATTTTTCACACTAACGAGCTTCTGGTTCCGGTCCCTGTTCCGAGGCCGTGCTCAGGGCTACGACAGGGACTCGTACCGGCTCCCGTTCATTATCCGGTCCTGATAACGACCCGACAAGTTAATCTGACTGTGTGTTCAAGTGCAAAGTGAATGAAGCCAACTTTAGAGAATTGATTTAATCTCTTTAAAGATAAATGCTGTGGGTTTGGGAAGGCCGGACTGTATCTGATGCTTTAAAAATGTGCGGTGCAGCAAAATGTAATGAATATCACAAACTGGACACTGTAATAAAAGCACTTCAGGCCTCTTTAAGACAAATATTTACAATCTATACGAGCATACAAGGACTCAGACTTGATTGTTTCATATCTGTGGTTGTGTGCTGTCACTTAAAAAGGTCTTCTGTAAAAAAAAAAACGACAACCGGAGACCAAAATCAGTTCCAGAGGAATAATCACAGTTCTTCAGTCTGCTTGCACTTCATAGATCAAGGTGCCGTTATGCAGCTTTTGAAGCCTCACACTGTTCTGTGAGCATTTCTGATCTGGTGAGTTTTGCAGAGGGACTGAGAATAAAGGGGTAACCGGCTTTAGCTGATTCAGAAACAGGAAATCCAAACAATCACTGAAACAAGACACAGATACAGAGACTTCGTGTAGCCTACCCAAGTTATTTCGTCCACGGTTGAACCAGACCTTGTTTAGAAAACCTGTTAAAATAACAATGCAATCACACAACTAAAATATTTAAGACCGAATTTACTTTCATCACTTCTGTCCTGAAGAGCCGAGATCCTGCTGCCTGAGCTCTGCTGGTGGTTTGAACTCCTGCGACACCCAGAAGCGTTCTTGTTAGAAGTGTGTGTGGCGTCTCCTTTACTAACTGTCTGCATTCTGCTACTTCCTCTCTGTAAAAGGGGGTTTAGACCAGCGCGTGCTGCACATTCGGCTTCATTGTTTCCGGAGAAGTTTAAGCCCCTGCAGCGTTTAATCATTTATAACGTACCGAGAAAGAATGAACGCTCTGAGATGAAAGTTCTAGAATTTCTAATCTCTCGTGAAATATTGAGGCCGTGGCTTTGAAATATGCTGAGTGACATGAAAGACTTTTTAATTACACCCTAGAATCAGCCAGTGGCAGAACTGACACAGAGCTGGAGGAGCACCCTTCCGTCCCTCAGCCTCCGCTCCTCTCCACTCATTACTGGATGTTCAGGTCCACATTTGATCTGGGTTAGTAAGAGACAGAATAGAGAAGAGAAGAGTAGAAAGGAGGAAGCTGAGGGATGAAGTCAAGTCTGTATTTTTTTGGTTTGGATGCGATTTTCGTTTCCAAGGTCTCTGTTTACGTTTTCTGTGTGTTTACAATATATTTCTGTGGTGCAATAGATGAATGAGGGCGGAGTGACAGTGAGGTCTGCGGAAGGAGGGACTGATAGGTGGAGGTGGAGGTCAGATCTGAGCCCTTTACTGTTTCTGTGGTGATGGACGGCAGGTCGGGTGCGAGTCCTGGGGAGTCCTGGGGAGTCCTGTAGTCAGACTGGTGTTTGCAGATAGCACTGTGATGAATAGTGAGAGTAGAGAGCAGGGTGAGGAGACCATGGAGAGATGCTCTGGAGAGGAAGGTCTGTAGGACCTGTGTGTGAATGAGAGGGAGGACCGTGGGACGGGGAGGATGGAGGATGAAGGGAGGGGAGCTGGAGAAGGTGGAGGAGTTCAGATAGCTATTAGAGCTCCTCCAGGCTCCTCCTAAAACTCTAATCGGTTTAATTTACACTCGTTTCGTTGCTGATGGTCTCATTCCATTCCTGAGTTCAGTCCTAAGGACGGATGTGTTGTGACTGGACTCTCTGTATCTGGACCAGCGGCCCCCAGCCTTTTCCTGGACCGGTTCAGATACACCAAAACCAAAGTGTGTTTGGTTTGTACTCATGTTTGCAGGCTTGTGAGCTGAATGTTGATGATGTAATACGTAACCGAGCCAAGCTTTCAGACTCTGATGATCAATAATACCAGCCGACTCTCGGCCTGATACCGGCCCGGTGGGTGGGGATGTGGTCCGCTGTGACTTCATCTAAGTTATCAGTTCCTTGTTTGATAGAATTATGGAATCATTTTAATTTTAGGCTTCATGTCCTCTCTGTCACTCTTTGGGCGAAACAACAGGGATCTTCAGAAAAGGTCTGGAGGAAGTTCTGTATCTCCACCAGACTGTCTCCACTGCGGTCAGCAGTTCATCACTAGGGGAGCAGGACGTAAAGACGTTTTTAAGACGTTCATCCACTGTCACATGAGGACCAGGATTGTGGAGGAAAGGTAGAAAGTCCAGATGCAGGATCTGTCAGATCCAGACACAGTTCACAGTTGCATCAAATTAAAGAAGTTCTTCCTTTTTTTTTGCTTCAGTACAAACTTAAATGAACATTCCCACGCCGTGCTGAGACTTGGATGTATCCTCGTATTGTTTGTCACTTTGGATAAAAGCACCTGCCGACTGTTTGCAGTGTGGTGTGACCCTGATGGCCGAGTGCTGAGTGAGAGGTAGAGCGGATAGAAATGACAGCTTTATTATTTCTCTGACAGTTTGAGAGAATGAAATTTGCATTATTGTGTATTGATGTTGCGATTCTTGTAAAAAGGATTGCACTCCTACGACTCGCTGCCGGCGAGCACACCATACAAATACACGCATTTATCCGTTCCAGCGTCGTTCTGAAGCGAGAAGACTGAGTTTAGCCTGCAATTAAAGGCTTGTTGTGAAAACCGTTCCTCTCTGGGCTCTGTGGAGGAGGAACGATCTCCTGCTCTGATTCATCGCAGCCTTTCTTCTCTGGGAGCCGCGCTCCCTGTCCTGGGCTCCTGTCCCTGCCGTTTATTGGCTATTAATGAGGCGAGGGAGACGTGATGCAGGACGGAAGCGCCACTGCCCCTAATCTTACCGGCCGGCGGCCAATCAGGCGGCAGCTCAGCGTTTCCACATTTCCACTGTGACACGCTGTTACCTAGCAACAATAATCGAGCCTCTTTGCTGGACGGCGGGAGGCGAGGATTTGTGTTCCCGCTTCTCCGGGAGAAAATAAAGGCCATGAAAGAATGTGATAAATTCTGAGAGTTTCTGCTAAAGGAGCGCTTTTTAATAGGGCGGCGACTATTAAATGTCACAATGGGCAACGACGGCGCTACATTCAGCTCTCGCACGTCTGAAACATGCCGTCACGTAAAGACCCTTCCGCCTTGGATAATCTACATCACTATTTACTTTTGTTCAGGTTTGCGTGTTTTTATAATGAAATATTTAGACGATATTTTCAAAAAAGCAACATATTGTAACATAATTGAACACCAGCAGTTCTCCTACTGTCATTTCAGCTGGAATTTAACAAAAAGTATATTTAAATATTCTTTATGTCTATAAATAACGTGAAGATCAGTAAGAGCACGTGGTACAATTAACAATTATCAGCTATTTGTTACACTTTCCATACACTAGTTATTGTCTCGTAGTTTGATCTGTGAAAATGTGAAAAGTCTGGCGAAAAGCACGATGGCTGATCGAGACGCTTTATCACTCGGTACCTTTTCTCACCATCTGAACCTGGTATTGTCAAAAGAGCGGTTTCTCAGTGGTTAGAGACGTTTGTCATGACTTCCTTTGGGCCTGAAGGTTGGAGGAGAATGTTAAATTTGCTAATTCCTTGAAAAGATTTCTACAATCCGTGAGATTCTACAGCTTCAGGATCACCCCATCACCTCTTTCCGCAGGCACCAGCCTGAATTTCATTGTTATTGCCTGTTCTTCCTCTCAGATGTGGGTATGAGCAGATTATTTGGAACTTCCCTCGTTTTCTTCAGTTTTATTCACCAAAGGATTAAAGTCCCAGATAATTACGGAAGGGAAGTCACTGCTCCCTCCAGCACTGCTGTGCGTGTGTGCGTGTGTGTGTGTGTTTTCAGAACTGCTGAGTGGGTCTGTGTGTGTGTTTTTGTGTGTGTGTCTGTCTTTGTGTGTCTTTACCTGTGTGTGGCGGTGTCTCTGCCCTGCACCTTCACTTCTGATGTGCTTCATGCCTTTCAGCCTCTCCTCTGTTGGTGCTGTTTAGTTTTCTGGTTGTCTGGTGGCCGAGGGTCCGCTCGGTACGTTCTGCCAGTTGTTTAGAGCCAAACTGCTTATCTGCTAATGCTGATACGTAAACATTAGTGAAATGTAGAAATGGTGACCACATTGTCATTACAGAGAAATGTAACTTCTGTACATATATCATTTTAAAATGCAATAAAATCACTGCGAAAGGACAAACATAAAAACGCTGTTCCGAACACCAGCTGACGAGTGATGTGTAGCTGTGTCTGGAGAACAATGATGAAACTTTTCATTCCCATAACAACGTATCAAATGTTTGATTTATTTTCTCCAAAGTGAGTTTCTTAAATTACTTGAAATGCTTTATAGGCTTTTTATTGGTTGGATAGAATTGAGCAGACCCCTGCTCCCGACTGTGGGCTGGGCAGGTGTTGGATTGGTCTAGAAGTTTCTCAGTTTTATACGTCTTTGTTTCCAGGGAGATTTCGCTCAGTTTCTCATGGCTGTCCCAGACGTTGTTGTTACGAGACCATGTGATCAGATCTTAACTGCTCTTTTTAGAGGTTTAGTCATTATTGTCGTCAGGCTTTAGAAGGATGTTTACTAGCAAACGAAGCCTGGATTAGTGATTCATGGTCTGTTGAGAGGGAAGCTGAAAGAATTCGCCCGCCGTCTCTGCGGATCCCTCCTTCCGCCCATTGTGACGGCCCTGTTTCCGCAGTGTGCCTCAGGTTACATCGCTACAGTGTTTAGAGCTTTAATTAACTCGTGATTAGAAAGACCTGCAAATGAAGGAGGCAGGGCTGGAAGGGGCCGGACTGGGAAGGTCCGGTCCGGGCCGAGCCGGGCGAGAGCCGTGCCTCAGGCAGATCGTATCGTTCGCCGAGATGAATTGCAGGACTCTCTGCTGGGCCTTGAAACAGAGTTGATAAATTCCATTACTGGGTAGTGGAGCTGTAAAATTTTGAGCTGGCAAGGGCACACTCACAGAGCAGCCTTCAGTCTCTCCCACGTTTGATTTATCTGCGCCGCTTTGGATGTGATCATTATTCCATGCAGAACTGCGGCTCGTCAGTCCTGCCCCACGCCTGCAGTACCGGCCTTGAAAACCCGCCTCGGCTCAGAAGACGGAGATTAGAAACTGAGGACTTTTCTCGTGATTCGAGTCTCAGCGATGGGAGAACAGATCGATCTGTTCTCTTTGCCTGCTGAAGATATTCCAGATAATGAACAACTCTCGTTAATTTGTTTGCTACATAAAGAACATCAGGCCAGGATTCCAGAAGCAGCTCTGCAGTGAAGCTCTACCACAAGACTCAGTTCCTCCTTTACAGTAAAGACTGATCTGAGGCCAGATTCACTAATGTCTTTAAAAAGCTTTTGGGTGATGATGTGGGTCATTGTATATTAAGCTGTGATGCTTTTCTCTTGGTAATGTTGCTTTGAGTCAGACGAACTGTTCCAGGTTCAGTATCGTGAGGGTCATATATAATCTGTTTTATAAACCATACAGTGTTCTGAACAGTCACCATGGACTTTAGGAAATATTCACTATTGTTCTGTAGTCATTAACATTTAGATGAGCTGTTCTCAAAGATCTGAATGTGAAATATATTTGAATATTCTCATGACGTTTTCTCTCTGTTTCCGTTTGGCCTGGAGCGCCTGGGCTGTGTCTGTAATTCATTTCCACTCCATTTGAACCCACATGGCTTTGTTTTCAGTGCAGGCTTCGGCCCTGGAGTATAAAAAGCTCCATTAAATCTCCCCCCATTATTTGTTTGGCTCTTCACGTTCAGTGACGATTCAGTGGTGCTCTCTGGTACGAAAGTTCTGTCAATTGGGTTTTTTTTCCCTGCCTAATGGGCGGCGCCTCCTTGAATGTGTTTGCAGTGGTGCAGGATGGGTAATGTAATTGCTGCTCCTATATAAAGCCTCCATGCCAGTGGAGTGCAGGACAGACCCCCCCACACCCACCCACCACAAGGCTTCTTTTGACAAATAGTGTGTCACTTGTTTGTCAAGAACAGACACATAGAAAAGAGCCTAGATGTACAAACGATTGATGATCAGTCACAAAATTTGTAGCACTGATACGGGCAGAAAGGTAATAAATGTGATTCCAGAATCCGCTGAATAAACGGAATATGCTGTCGCCGCATGCGGTCTCTTCCTCGCGGGCTCCTCAGCCCTTTTTTTAATCTCAGCAGCGTCTGTGAGGTGTGAACTGAATTCTGTCCCGTCTTGTGCGTTCGAGTGTGGATGTGCGCGTGGGAGTTGGATGAAATGATCTGGCTCTCTCAGGCTCCATCATCCATACAAAACCAAATCAGCCTCCACACGCCACCGTCCTCAGGCTGGGGGCACTGATATGATTCACAGTGTGTTTGTACCTTTTAGAGTGAAGCTTCACAGAGAAAACTCAAACAGCTCACCAAATATAAGGAATCTTCTACTGAACCGCAGCTTGCATCTTAAACTCAAACACTTCCTGCTTCCTGTTCAGGCTGGATTAGTTTTACCACAGGAACTGCAGGTCTGGTAGGGACTAAAGTAGTCAATTTGTACCAAAGAATCCAAGTGAAATTCTCCAAATAATAATAAGTTGAAGAGCTTAAACCTCACAACCTTCTCAGTAACAGTAACCCAGTGCACAGCCATGGCTTTAGCAGGTTGTACGTAATTATGCTCCTGGATTACGGTCTGAAGGAACAGCTGTAGAGTTACTAAAATGCTGAATCTGCACAGGTGAAGGTTATCCAGTGTAAACTGAGCTTAAAGCTGTGGTCCCCATGTCTGACTGTGTTTCCTGCTTGCCGTAGGGAGTGACATACTGCGGCGAGAGTTCGGCCAGCAGTCTGACCATGGCCAACGTGCCCTGGCATGAGGAGGTGGTCCACTTCGTGCAGCAGCTGGCCAGCCTGCTGCCAGACTACGAGATCGCCTGCGAACACGAACACTCCAACTGCCTGCTGCTCGCCCACCACAAGGTAACCTCCCCGCCGGCGTTCGGGCTCTGCGAAAATAACAAACTCCTTATCCATGTAAATTACCAGAGTTGTTAAGATGCTTCTAACATTTCTGTAAATGTCAAGGTGTTCTTCAGCACTAACATTAACTCCAGTGCAGTGGAGGGGCCGGCCTCCTCGCCTCGCCCCCCAACCACCCACCATACCCCACCCCCCCCCAACGCCCAAGCCACTTGATGCCGGATTCTTTTGTTTGGTTTGAGAAACAGAAACCTGTTACATTCGCTGTTCTTTCCTTCGAATCATTCTTCTAATAATTTGTGTGGGCGATGTGCTGCTGTTCACGGCCATGCACGTCTTCTGCTGCTGCTTTGCTATTTACACAATAATAGCTTCATTCAAACGATCCCTGATTGTGATTCTGTTCATATTTTTTACCAGTGGTGCTCAGTGGAGTATTTTCATCTCAGAAAATGCAACCGTTCAGGCCTCATTACTGTTTTCTGCCTTTGTTCTTGTTTTTGCCTCTGAAATTGAGCTGTAGCTTGAAAGCAGCTCCGACCTTTTGCCCCCTAGGATGTTCCAGTGTTGCCACTTAAGTTCATGGTTTCTGTAGGTGTTTGCAGCTTCTGAATTTTGCAGAATCTTTTTTGTTGTTTGAGGTCTTAATCCTCTCTTCTCAGGTCAAAGGGTTGGGAGGGGGCGGTGACAGCTGGTGGGGGTCGGTGAGGGTGGGAGTCAGTCAGTGAGGGTCGGTCAGTGGGGGTCGGTGTGGGTTGGTTGGTGGAAGTCAGTCAGTGGGGGTCGGTATGGGTCAGTCAGTGGGGGTCAGTCAGTGGGGATCGGTGTGGTTCAGTTGTGTGGGTCGGTAGGTGAGAGTTGGTCAGTGTGGTTCAGTTGGTGGGGGTCAGTGAGAGTCATTCGGTGTGGATTGGTTGGTGGCAGTCGGTGAGAGTGGGTCGGTGGGAGTGAGGGTTGGTCGTGGGGGTCAGCGAGTCTGTGATAGTAGGCCGGTGGGAGTCATTGGGGGTTGGTGTGGTTCAGTTAGTGGGGGTCAGTGTGGGTCAGTCGGTGAGAGTCAGTTTGTAAGAGTTGGTTGGTGGGAGTCAGTCGGTGGGGGTCGTTGTGGTTCAGTCGGTGTAAATGGTGTGGTTCAGTTGGTGGGGGTCGGTGTGGGTCGGTAGGTGAGAGTCGGTCGGTGGGGGTCGGTGTGGTTCAGTTGGTGGGAGTCGGTGTGGGTCGGGAGGTGAGTGTCGGTCGGTGGGGGTCGGTGTGGTTCAGTTGTTGGGGGTCGGTGTGGGTCGGTAGGTGAGAGTCGGTCGGTGGGGGTCTGTGTGGGTCGGTCGGTGAGAGGCAGTTTGTGAGAGTTGGTCGGTGGGAGTGAGGGTTGGTCGTGGGGGTCAGTGGGTGTGAGGGTTGGTTGTGTGGGAGTCGGTGAGGCGGCCCAGCCCGGTCGTTCCAGCCCACACAGCCAGAGGAGCAGAGAGTCCAGACACACTCACAGTCCGGAGAGGAAGATGACAGGAAAGTTTGTCTGGCCTACAGGGGGCAGCAGCTGGACAGGAGGAGGACATGGATCCATATTTAGAGCCAATTAGTGTGTGTGTCTCTGAGAGAAAGAGAGAGAGAGACTGGGAGAGATACAGAAGAACTCTCAGCAGACCTGAGGGTTCTTAGGAAAAAAGGTCTTTAACTGTAAAATGGATCAGAAACTAATGCAGAACTCACAGATCAGCCGTATTAGTTTGCTGTACATCTTTCCTCTCCCTGGTCCTTTCTGATTCTTTTTCATCTCCGCTTGTGTGAAGTTTTTTTTAGATGGTCCTTGTTGGTTCCTGTCTCTTATTGCCAAAATATCCGTGAGCATTTCCATTGTAAAAATTGGTGGATAAATGTGTAAAACTATTGGCCGCGAAAGCTGGAACCATAATCAATGTAGAGGCAGTATTGAGATTACTGGAATTTGGAAACACCAGCCTGTGAAACTACCTTTGGGAATATAAACAGAGCAGGGTCAGAGGAGCTCATCTAAAGCTCTACTGAAGTTCTTGAGCCATCCACTATTTTACATTTCTACACAAATAGAAATGCCATTTAATTCCCAAGAACTGAAGAAGCAGAAATATAGCAGCACTCACCTACAGCCACAGACTTTTAGTATATAACAAATATTGTATTTAATATATCTGTCACACCAGCCTCATCACTACAGTTTTTAAAATATGCCTTTCACAGGGGTTATGTTCCAAGAGCACCCGCATATAAAAAAAACATGTTGTGTTCTGGTAAAAAAAAAAAGAAAAGGCCAAAAATGTAAGCTCTTCTACTTGTTAAAACATTATAATATGAGGAGGACAAGACATGGTACCTACCTTCTCTGGTACCTTCTCAAAACCCCACAAACTAAACTGCACACAATGGGGGATCGGGCTTTCTGCGCGGCTGCCCCCCGCCTATGCAGAGTCGGCGCCAGAGCACATCTACTGGTGGGGCATGGGTCAGCAGCAGGGGGGGCACTGCTCTTTTGAAATATATTATTGAAGTAATGCAATGGATTCAAACACGTTTTTATTTATTAGTATTAGGCTACGTATTATTATCATTATTATTATTATTATTATTATTATTATTATTATTATTATTAACTACAATAGTTGTTCTTGTTGTTGAGGATGTGGTCGATGCGGTTTACGCATTCACACGCACACAAGTCGATAATAAAAAGACTGAGGGCTGCCATGGAAGCTATAAATGCAATAGTTGCCCAGGTCAGTGAGCCAGAAAGTTAATTTACCTCTCAA
>JBBIGB010000001.1:13686108-13697350 GCA_037577075.1 Alestopetersius hilgendorfi | reverse complement strand
CACACACACACACACACACACACACACACACACACACACACACACACACACACACACACACACACACACACTCTAGTCTCCTGACTCTCCTCCTACACAACGGTGTCTGAAAGAAATATATATTAAAGTTTCACAGATTTATTGGTGTCGCCACTGAAAATATTTAACAAGAATCTTAACAGCATAATAATTCAGAAACAAACAAAAGCATTAAGTGTGTCATCAAAGCAAATGGTGGCTACTTTGTAGAATCCAAAGAATACAACACACTTTTTTTTTTTTTTTTGTTTGTTTGTTTATTGCATAATTTCACTTGTGTTCCTTCATCATTATATCAAGGTTTTGTCTGCTTGTGTACCTCATTAGCTGTCACCACTTTTCAGGTCAGGTCCACTTTTCGGCTGCCAGACTGTTTATATGTCAGTTTCATTTAGTCTTTGTTAGGATTTTGGTCCTTGTGTGTGTTTCTCCTGCTGATTGTCACTCGGCAGCACTGTTTTATAACTGACCGAAGGCTCACTTGTTGTCTTTGATCCAGATTTTGGAGATAAATACAGTGTGTTCAGAGAACTTGAGCAGCCTTCAGACAGAAAGCCTGTTGGTAAGCAATTTCTTGTTTTAGCGTGTGACGTATTTGGCCCATAATTATCCCAGTGACTCATGTTTTGGTTGTTTGTTCCTTATTTTTGTGATTGGATGACCTGACTGTTGTGTCCTAACACATTTAATAAGTAGGAGCTTTGTTTTAGATGTTTTGCTCCCTAAGTGAGACTGTAGTTCTGTACAAAGGTCCCCCTAATCATGCAGGTATGTGTGTCCCTGTCTCACTAGAACAGAATCCAATGGAAGCAACTCTCAGAGTTCCAGTAAGTCATTGTAGTGGCCTCTTTTTCTACCAGCCTGCTCTGGTCCGCCTGTTTTCCTGAGTGTTGCCAGAGCAGAATTCTCTATACCTGTTATTTCACTATAAATCTAAGATATAACAGAGACGGCACTCTGCTACAGAGTGACTGATTCCTTCCTTCTGAGGCATAAAAGGCCATAATATTCTGTTCTGTTTGGAGACCTCTGTGTCTGTGCACGTGGTGTGTGTTTACGCGTGTGTCTGCGTGTGAGTCTCTGTGGACTGGCTTTGCTCTCGTTGTGCAGTGATGTGTCGTTTCTTCACAGTGAGTCTCTTTTGTGCGCTGAGCAGTGCACTCAGCAGTTTTGAAATTCATCAGGAGTATCCTCTGAACATCAGAGCTGGAACTAATCCCTTCTCTCCTTTGTAGGGTTGTGAAATGAGAAAATCAAGCCAAGGGCGACTCCAAGGCTGGGCTGCATGTTGTGCTAGTCTAGCTTTCTGGACTTTTGTAGCTGTTGTGAAAAAACGTTTTTCTGTGGCCTTCATTCGTGTCTCTTGTGTTGTTTTTTTTCTTCCCCCTAGGTGAAGGATTTGCCGATTTCAAGTCTGTCAGCGCCGACGATGGCTTCACAGACTTTAAAACGGCCAACAGCGTCTCTCCACTAGACCCACCAGACCAGGCCAAGATATTCCAGCCCGCTTTCCCCCCTCCTTTCAGCTCTCAGTCCCAGCCTCCAGCCACTCTGGCGCAACACAAAAACCCTCTGAACATGGCTGACCTGGACCTTTTCACCTCTGTGAATGCTCCTGCTTCTGCTCTTTCCACAGTCGACTCTAAAGCTGGCCCTTTCTCCTCCGCCTCTTCTTCTGCCGCGCTCCCCTCCCTGGCCATCCCTCCTGCAGGCCCAAAGCCTGCCAGCAGCACGGGGGCTAATGATGACTTTGGTGACTTCACTCTGTTTGGCTCCACCTCTTCTGATGTGGCGCCCTCTGGTCAGAGGGGGCCCGGAGGAGCAGTACAGGATGACTTCGCTGATTTCATGGCGTTCGGGAGACCCGGAGAGCAGCGTAGCGAGAACTCCTCTCAGCAGCGGCAGGCGCCGGGCTCCGACAAGTACGATGTCTTCAAGCAGCTGTCACTGGAGGGCGGCCTGGCCTACGATGATGGGAAGGAAGGCTGCGGCGGTTCATTTTCCTCCCTGAAAAGCAGCGATGCCGACGACTTTGCTGACTTCCAGTCATCAAAGTTCTGCACAGCGTTAGGCGCCTCCGAGAAGAGTCTGGCGGACAAGGTGGCTGCCTTTAAGCAAGCCAAGGAAGACTCTGCCTCGGTCAAGTCTCTGGACCTGCCGTCCATCGGGGGCAGCAGCGCGGGGGGCAAAGATGACTCGGAGGACGCGCTGTCCGTGCAGCTGGACATGAAACTGGCTGACGTGGGCGGAGACCTCAAGCATGGCACATCCGACAGTTCTCTGGACCTCCCTGGCCTGACGGCCCACCAGCCCCCCGCCGCAGGTGAGGAACTGGTACGCTTGCTGTGGTGAGGCCGCACTCTCGCTCTCTCTCACAAACACACACACTTGTGCACAAACACCCCTCTCAGGCCTCTCCACAGTACAATCCGGTCGCATTCCTGCAGGATAGAGAGGAGTAGTGTCCTGACAAATGGCTGAGTGACATATCAAGAGCTTAGCACACATCATCTCATCTCATCTCATTCATCCACGTCCGTTAAAGCAGTGTTCACTTTCATTTACGTACACTAATTATTTAACTAGTTATGGCTTATTTTTAACCATTCAGATAAGTCTGAACTTCGTGTCGATTCAGAGGTTGTCCGTATTATTGATCGTGACAGTATTTGTCTGTTTTTTTCAGACCGCGGTTAAGCCTGCTCGTGTTTAAAGTCTATCGTAATGTGCGTTTTGAAACCTGACCCTCAGCGATTTGACACTAGCATTTAGTTCATGGAAATGGTGAAACCATGCCTGTCCTCTTGGCCCAGCTTAAAATTCCCCAGGTTGTCGTTTGTGGTGCGATGACCTAGTATTACCTGTGACCAAGAATCACTAATGACCACAGTAGCACTTTACCTTGGTAGGGGAAACTGCACATGCTATTTGGGTCCCAGTGCTGTTAGCTGGCTGCTGTCCTGTGGAGGGAATTATGGTATTAAAACTCATTGTCTCATCACAAAAATTTTAGACTGCAGTCTCTTGTGGCCTGTTTCCCCTGGTACAGATTAGGGTACAGTGTTTGGTTCTCCACTGTACTGACAGATGGGATGAGTGACTGCTGTTCTGGTCGCCCCGTTGTCTGGTACCTGAATAAAAAGGCAGGGCTGTGGTATGCACCCGACCCTGTGCAGCTGTGGTTGTGCCAGCGGACTTTATTCTGTTCTAGAGAACGAACTGACGAGCCAAATGAACCGGTCGGTCACTGTGACTGGAACTGATCGCTGCTCCTTAATATCCTGCTGTTCGTGTGAGCTGTTTATTTGGCTAAAAACTGTTGAAACCACTTTGTTTGTATTCTCCAATTATATAATGTTAGTTTGATTGACTTTGAGTTTAGCTTCCTGTTAATGGCTGTAGACGTTTGAAGACTATTTTGGAAAGGGACAGGAACCATGGGAGGAGTTCTTGGTCCATCGTTGCAGTAATCATCAGGTACCAGATCCAGGGCTTTGCTGGATGGTGAGCAGCAGACAGTGAACATTCCAGGCTTTTTCAGTGTTTTACAGACGGTTGAAGTTTTGTTTGTAGGCTCTCAGAGTTCACCGTTAATGTTAGCTGAAGTTCGTCTGTCCACTGTTTAGTACAGTGAGACTTGGACCGTGCACTTGGGTACAGTTATATGGGAGATGTTCACTAGAAGTGCACTGAAGGACAATTTAGTGCCCTCGAAATAACTAGATTTTATGTTGTGATGTTCCGTTTTTAAACAGCATTTTAACATTTTGAAGCATTTTAATGTAGCCTTTTGTCATTCCAACACTGGCTGCTTGACTTTGATCCTTCAGAAATGAATGATCATCACCTGCACTTGTTTAATGTAGCTTTGGTTAGTTGAACTTGTTCTGTAAGAGCAGATTTACTCCACCCAGCTTTCCTTTTTTTTGGCGACCATGTAAGCAACCTGAACTTATTTAAAGGCTGCAGGTTTTGAATTAATGCAGGTTGAACAAATACAACATAGAATCAGCAAACGGAGGAAACTGTGCCCGTGCACTTTACCCTTCAGTGGAAAAGAGACCTGCCAGAAAATTGTGTGCAAGTTAATGGGGATCCTTTTTGGTCACAGCCAGCAAAAAGGGAGAACAGGAATAGAACAGTGAACTGGGAACAAATTAGAAACAATAGATAGACTTTAGATCCTCAAAGGGAAATTCAGATTTCCAGTGGCTCATTCATAAAAAGAACAATGAAAGTAGATATATTTTCATATAGTAATAAGTAGAATAATTAAATAATGATTAAAAAGTAGATGAAGGGATAAAAGAATATTAAAGATCAATCACATACAGGCGTGGCGCAGCAACCTGATGTTTGTTAGTTGGAGAACACTGGGAAGATCTGGGTTTAAGACCAATTAGGAGCTTAGTGTAGTTTAAAGACTTAAAGATCTCCTTTTAATGTCCTCAGAGACTTGACGCTGGCAGTTGACTTAAGTTTACCTTGATTAATTTGTTATTGGCATGTTAGATTTGTCTGTGTAACATGTGTGGGTATTTTTTGTGCTTGTATTCTAAGGCTTGTGAGGACCAGAAGGTTTTTTTATAGTAAGAGTACAGGCTCAAAGCTCCAGGCAGTGCAGTGTTAAAATATTTATGAAAAACTAGTATTGCATTAGAATTGAGTGATTCATTAAACAAAAACCGGTCATGAATAATGTAACACTACTTCACCACTGGAGAATGGTGCTGATATTCCTGCAGGCAGACTCGTCCAGGCTCCCCGTGTGCGGCCACTCCAGCAGAAATCAACAGTGTGGAGGGAAACGAGTGACTCTGCAGGTGGAGGTGTAGAACTGGACGTGTCCACTCACAAAAATCATTATTCAGCTTTACTAGGCTAATGTCTGAAAGAGCGATATTCAGTATCGTGATAAATTATGTGAACTAAGTCACAGTTTGCTTTTTGTGCTTGTCGTGGGATTCTTCAGTATTTAAATAAGACTAGTTTTATCTGTCTTATTACAATGAGCAAAGTCCTGATTGATTTAGTGCAGCACAAAGTAGTCACAAAACTCTGACATAGTAATTAATTACAGTGTATTTATATATATATATAACGTGAAAATGAAAAGAACAAATCGTTTGTGAGACTCAGATTAAACAGACAGTGCAGACAGAAAGGCAAGAGAGAAAACAGCCTTAATAATAAAATCCTTTGTTAATGAACACCAGGAGCGCTGAGCTGTCCAGAAACTTGCTGTTTTTAGGTGCTTTATGATGACAGCCGGTCAAGTTACCTTAGCCCAAGCGTACACATTTATTAGGATTATAGTTTGAGATGCATTTGCGCCTGAAAAAAAGTGGTCACTTCTTATTTTGTTCACACTGAGAGTTCGTTTGAAAGGAACTCCGTTCTCTTTCTGCTCCACTTCAGCTCAGATGGGTCTCAGTTCTTTTCCTGTGCGCACTTGAGTTCCCCCTCCAACCTGCTGCCGGTTTTTTCATGTTCTCCATTACTGGGAATGTTTTTCTCCAGAAGAGCAGACGGTTAAAAGCTCTACCAAACTTTCCATAAAGATCTGCTACTATTGTTCTTCAACTGATGGACAGCAAGAATGCTTTCAGTCTGAGCAGCTTAATAGAGAAACTTGATCTAGACAAGAATATTTAGGTCACCTTTATTTATTTACTTATTTATTCGTTTGTATTTTTTAGTGTATTTCTTTATTGTCTATTGCTTGTACCATGTGATCAACCTACGGCAAGCCTAGAGGGCGAAAACTGTCGACGTGAACCCGGAGCTCTTTGCAAGTTTAACCGAACCGCAGTGTTAAAGCGAACCGAACTGACTCTGCCTCCCGATGTGTCTCAGTTCGGTTTGTTTCAGAGGGTCGGAGTTAGGGCTGGGTGATTAATCGAAAAGTAACCGAAATCCACATTCAGAACCTATAATTGATCAAATTTTTCCAGGTCGATTATTTTCATTACTTTCTCTTTAAAAACACTACCCCGTGTGGAGTCACGTGACCCCGCTCCGACATGAGCTTAAACACTGAGACTATGAGGGAAAAAAAGAAATAAAATAATCGTTAATTAATTGTAATCGAGTTAAAATGTTAAATTAATCGTGATTTTGATTTTAGGCCAAATCGCCCAGCCCTAGTCTGAGTTCATTTAGCGTGTTCACAAAATGCTGACTAATTGATCTTAGTTCCGTTTAAGGGCTGAAACGGTGTGAAACACCATTATTTATAGATTTGTTTGAACATGTACTTTGTTTGCCCAGAAATGAGGATTGATCCTAATTTAATGGAAAACAGGATTGACTTTGGCTGGGGCAGGCTTGGGTTCAGTGTAACGGTTCAGACAAAGCTTGGGTCATGATTTATTACCTTCATTTTATTGCACGTAGACCAGCATCTTGGTCATTTTGTGTGTCCGTGTGATTCTGGTGACAATTTGTCCCTCACTTTTATCCTCACACACTTCACGTCAGTCTCCAGTGATGGGAATTGATAGGGCTTCTCTCATATTGAACCCCCCCACCTCATGTCGATCATTATTTATTCACGCTGCCTCGCCCTCGGTGGCTCGTGTTGCCTTCGTGCGGGTCGCCTCATGGCCGCGTGAGAACAGAAGCATTTTCATTTTGTCATGGCCTCATTTTCTCTTGTCTCACTGCAAAAACATACACAAATTATTTAACCATCAACTCAGCCATCAACTGCACTGAACATCCATGGACTATAATCATCTTCCCCTTGTTTCATATCAAAATAATGCAGTAGATTAAAAGACGTTGTCACAGCCTGCTAATGAAGAATCCTTTCTAGAGCATGGTCATTCCCCTTCAGATGCAAAAGCCCATAAGACTTGATGGGAAATTGGTAAAACAGACGATTTCGTACACATTCCTAATACAGACAGCTTGAGTCCTGTTATCAGGAATTGTAAAAACTGGAGCATAAATATTGCAGGAGGTTTTGGTGTCTCAAGCTTCCCCGCGCTTGCACTGTGCTCCTGGATGTGTAGCTAACCTTTGAAGAGACAGTATCTCTTTTCCCAGGCTGTTTTCAGCCGGAGCCTCCACGCCCTCCCCCTAATAATTCCTCTGTTTGTACGTGACATTATTCCGGGTTTGCCTCAGTACACTAGAGCCTCCGCCGGCTCTCGTAGGACATGGCGAAGTGTAACTCTCATCTTACCTTGCTTTTGTTTGCCACAGTTTGTGCCTGCCTGTTCAATTTGTGAAATTGACAAGAAAGCAGTAGACGATTGCTAAGGTTCCATTTTCTGACCTTCCTACCAAACTAGGTCGTTTTTATGGACGAACAAAAAAAGCTAATTAATAGTGTATTTTTATTACAGGAATATATACTCTTATTTATTTTCAATATAGATAGACCTGGTTGATACTCCTGATTGTGTTTAAGTATTTATGTGAGATTGCTTACTAATCAATATTTATGCAAAATGTTCGGATTTTTGCTTGATTATGAATGTTTGCCTACGTTACGCCGGGAACGGTGTCCTGCTCCTTTCTGGCCTGTTGCGGATCCGGCCGAGAGCATGCTCGCATCAGGAGCTCGGGACAAATACGGGTGGCGAGAGAAAAAGGATACTGTCTCTTTTTATCTCTGTTCTGCACCTGTCACTCAAACGATCAAATGCTCTGATAGGATAGTCCTCTTTGTTTACCTTCCACCCTTTGAGGACCTGGAGGAATCGTCTATGTTACTCAGCTTCGCTCCTCACAGCGAGACCCAGTCGGGTCCGTCTGCCTCGAGCGAAAGGGATTATCTGCTTAAAGTCAGTAAGTGCGTCATAGAGATCGCCGCTGACTCCAGAACAGTCTCAGTAAAAGTCCTCAGGCCCTCAAAGGGTGACCAACTGCATAGAACCTGTACTTTCAGATCACCTTCTTGGCTTAATAAGTGTTCTGTATGACTATTTCTCTGTTGCTTTCTCCTTTTTTTAGAAAAACTACTATGTCCTTGACCTACGCTAATATTTTAGTCTGTGAACGTGCCTTCTCAATTCTGGGTTTCTGCATCTAGTCTTGGGATTCTCTCTCTTCTCTTTTTTATAACCTTCTTGCTTCTGTCCTCCCCCCCTCCCCACCCGACTCTTGCATGCCCTTGTATTCTTACAATGATACGAAAAAAAACTTTATAAGTGTTTGTTTGGCAAAATCTCTTGTAACAACAAACCTTTTGTGACCTATCTCTTTCTCTCTCTGCCAATGTTGTCGTAATAAATATGAATGATGGTGTAGCGGAAGTGCGTGCCGTCTTGATTTTTCTTCTCTTCCTTGCTTCCTCTTGCCACCCGGGATTGGAAATAGCGAGCGTTACGAGATGCTAAGCACACAAGTTCCTTGTCAATTTCACAAATTGTTTGAGCAGTCACACATAACTGAAAAGTTATGCAGAGTTTATCGCTTATTGCCGTTTGGCTCTGTGGGATTTCAAGAAATATATATATATATTTGATATATATTTTAAAAGTACTTTTTAGTTTAGGCGAGCCAGAGCTGAGCTGGTCTGTGGAAATTCTGTGGGCCATTCAGAGGATTGTACAAAAGCATGCAACCATTTATACTCTTTAAAAATGTTGATAACGAGGCTGAGCCTTCAAAGATCACAGCGCATGACCTTGAAGGGTCAATATCTAAACATTTTTTGTTAAAGTTTAAAGAGACACTCACTCCATCCAGATGACATCATGAAGTGGTTCCTCCTTTTGGGTAAAACTACACAACCTCACTCCTTTTTTGTTTGTTTGAAAGGTATTTTTTAGTATTAAGCTAAGCTATCTGTCGATTTTACACATTTGCAAGCTTTCAGAAAAAATACATTTTGAAAACAGAGTGTAGTGTGTGCGTCTTTATACAGCCTTCCACCTCCTGCATGGCCTGAAAAATTCACCCAAAGCTGTTTTTAGGAATGTTCCTCCCACCCGCAAGACGCCTCATCAGACGAGGGTTTTCCAGAGTCTGCCTATAAAGTGTTAAAGGGCGAATAACGTCAAGAAGGATTAATCATTTTGATCTTGTCTTCAAAATGTGGAGTCCTTAATAAACAACAAAACCTTTAACTCATGCTGTAACTCCTGTAGAGGGCAGTAGTGAGTGACGTTTGTTTATTTGAGATCGAATTTTATCTGTTGACAGCTAGGAAGCAAGAAAGCTGATCAGGGAATTTTTCCACTAATACTGTATTTTGTACTTTAGTAGGTGCCTACAGTGCACACAAATTAGACAAACTGTAGTTATTTATATGGCGGTTAATTATCTGCTAATGTTTTGTGACTATGGCCTTTTATGATACGCTTTATTGCTATTTACTGCTCATTTAATGTCTGCAGTCATTTTCAGGAACAAAACAAAACATGGAACAAATTATTACTGGATCTTCTCCTGAGTTACTGAGTACAAAATGAAATAATGCTGGGCAACGATTTTATTTTAATAGCGATTATCGCACGATTTCCTCTGAGTAATCACATTATTATACGCAAAATTCAATAATGAATTCAAAAGTAGTGCACTTTTATTTAAGTACTGCTGTATGAACAAAGGTGCAATAACATTTGGAGCTTTTTAACAGCAGTGTTCCCTTTAACAGTCACTCAGTTACAGTTCAAATATTTCTGTAAATCTCAACTTAAACATTCATGTAATCAAATATTAAACCAAAGCTATTTGTCACTGCAGGGCGTTCAGGTTTTATCTAGTTTATTATAGAAAAACAAGTACCTCTCAGAGTCCAGAACTCCTATCAGGACATTATAACAGGCTCCTTCTTAGCAGCAGCAGGTTCACATCTATAAACCTGTTCTCTTTCTTCTAAACAGGTTCCAGCAGAAACATTTTTCTTTATCAGGCGCAGCAGAAACCGTGTGTGTTCAGTAGAGTCGCTGTTAGAGTGAGGGCGAATTGGTCGAATGCAACAAAAAAAAGTCGATATGATATAATGGTAGCTGTTAAGTAAGTAATGTGTTAATGTGAGAACACGATAACTTGCCCGGCCCTAGAAATAATCAAACATCTGAAAGCTAAGTTCTCCTCTTTTTCTGAAGTCTTTAAAAAGAGTAACTGGTCATTTGTCTCTTTTTAACCTGAAGAGAAGTTGTGTAAAGCAGATCTACCTTAAAAAATAAGCAGCTCCAGTTTGAATAATGACCATGCCGAATTTTAGATGAAGAAATCGTTTGAAGGAGGGTTTTCCACTAGAGGTTCAGATCCAACAGCAACTTCAGACGCTCAAAAAGAACATCAGTACTCTAATCACCCTGACCAAATATGCTGCAGAGCCTTCAAAGAGCTGGTTGGAGACCTGCATTTTCTGCTCCCTCCTTTTGGTGGTGTGTGTTCATACAGGATTAAAGAGAAAAGGCATCAAGCTACTGGCTCTTTCTACCTCCTGTGATGGAGCAGATTTGAGGGTTTTTTATTGTTGCAGGTTGTCTCAAGGATATACAGGTAAGGTTGTCTCCACTCTGTGGACGGTTTAGATTCAGGATATGCAGTAACCTCCCACTTCTACATGGGCCGGCAGTTGCGATTTCAGTCTCACACAGATTTTTTCTAAGAACCAGACTAATAATTTTTCACGGAACCCCCCCCCCGACACACACACACACACACATGCGTAGAAAAGGCACATATTCTCTGCAGGGTTTTTTGCTTTTGTGACATCTGGGTCTTGTCCGCCACGCCCCCTCGTCCTCTTGCTGGGTTTCTAAGCACCGCCCTAACATAAACGCTGCACGAGGACGAGGTGGTGTGGGGAACGAGGCCCAGACATCACAGGTTTTTTTTCATAGCAATATATAAATGTTCGTTTATTTGTGCTAAATTAAACAAAAATATAATTTTTACATTTTGTTGCATAAATATTAACATACATCCAGCCACATTTCTGTATAAAAATAACAATGTTTTGGGTCTGTGGAGAGAAACACAAAGAAAGGTACCTTGGGACGGTGAAATACCGCTGTACTCGGAGGTGGGAGGTTTGAAAGTAGCCAATCCAAAAGCGATCTTTATTTTTCCTTGTTGCTGATTGGCTGCAGTCCAGAATTTCCCCTATGGAGCGTCTCCAGTGTTTCTCCTGTTTTTCGTTTTGTTCTTCTTAAAGCCCTGTATTTTTATTACTGTAAATTAAATGAATTTATTACTGTATTTACCTGCTTATACCAAAGAAAAGGCGCTGCAT
>JBBIGB010000001.1:13674579-13686008 GCA_037577075.1 Alestopetersius hilgendorfi | reverse complement strand
GTGAACTTAGGAACGTTGAACACTAACCTGGCAGCTGCGTTCTGACTTAGTTGAAGTGGTTTGGTTACCTTCTGTGGATTGGTGGTTGCTATGGTTATGCCAGAGTTGTTGACTGAATTAACATTAGCCTAATGTTGCTTCTTTAAGCTTTGTCTGATGCAAATTGTCTCTGTTTTGTGGCAAACAGCCATAACCCGAGGATAAGAAATAAAACCCTACTGATTTCATTAAAGCTGGCGATTGTAATGCCAGTTGTTTACCTCAGCTTAGAGCGCTGCACTTGCGCTGCTGCTCAGAATGTTTGGTCGCTATAGCAACCAGTTGTAGTGGAAAACTGTAGGTCTGAAACCAAACAACAGAGTCAAACCAAATTGAGCTAAACAGAGCTGGTACCAGTCAGTGAAAAAAAACCCTGCAGTTTGTACGATACTAGTGGGTGGAATAAAAGCTTCTATATTTTTGCCTCTTGGCTCCAAAGCGCATGCAACTTTTGACACCAAACGTCTTCATCTGAGTATTTTTTTATGCAATTTGATTGTTTTTGAAATTGCTTTTTCTGTTTGTTCTTGTGGGACATTGCCTATTCTTTTGAGAGTTAGTGGGACGGACTCTTCTTGGTGTTCTACTACTCACCCCTCCAGTTTCCTAGACTGTAGCTTGCTTTGGCTAATGCAACCCTGACAGTTTTTGTGACTTCCAGGCACTGACAAAAGGCCCTGGCACGAAGTTAAGGGTAAATATTTTTGCTTTCTTTCTGTTTTTTTACAAAACTTTGGCAGGTTTTTATCAGTAGTGGTCTCTTTCGCCCTCTGAGCCTTTTATTAACTCGCACATTCTTTCCAGCTGTGCAGAGTCGGAGCACTCTGAGCTTTAAATCAGATGATACTAACCTTTGAGCGAAGCGAACAGAGGTCATTCCAGTTTGGCAGGTTAGGGCCCGCCTCCTCTTCGCTGGCCCAGGCCGGGGGAGATTGTGATGTAGCGATAAAACCCATGGAATTAACCTTTTTATGCCTTGCCGCCTTGGAAAGTCCAGAACTGCTGAACAATTATGAACAAATTAGGATTAGTATGCAGAGGGACATAAATAAACGAGGACTTGGTTGTTTGAGAGTGTCCGCACTGCTCTGTGGGTCCTATAGTGCAGATGTTCACTTTTCAAACATTTCTAATCGTTGTTTTCAGTAATACAAAACCATACAATACTTCAAAATGGTCTAACATTACTTCCATCAAGAGAGTCATTGATGCATTTGGATTATACATGCAAAACTTTTAATGAAAACAAACGGTGCATTCTATTGAAGTGAACCGATATTACTATTCTACAGCTTTTTAGGTCTGTGCCTATTTTTGATTGCAGCAAATTTGAACCGATTAGAACCTTTCTTCATAGTTGGTGGATTTTAAAACTATGTTCCATCACTTTGGTTGAGGCAAAAAAAAAAAGTGTGCGTGAGAGAGCGTGCGCAATTGTGCGAGTGTGTGTGGGTGTGCATGCGTGAGTGTGTGGGAGGACATGATTCACCACACGTGAGTCATTTCTCTCAGGCTTCAGCTCAGATATTTCATCAGGGATGCAAACCCTTGATCTACATTACACACACACACACACACACACACACACACACACACATCATTATCTTTTTTTCTAGCAAAGGGCTGCAGCTGTGCCTTTCAAAGGAAGTGCTCCAAAGTATCCAGCGAACTTCAGGCTTCTCGATTTCCCTCCTCCAGATATAGACACTGTGGGCGGATTGCGCGAGTCTGTAGATCCTAATGTCCTACAAACTGTGTCAGGGGGACAAAGCTCAGCCTCATTAACTGCACAAAGTCCCCAAAAAGTCTTCACTACATTAATATCCCAGCTCTCACAGATTTTGGGTCGAAGTAAATCGCCTCTGTATCTTTACTTTGCCAGCTAAAGTCGCGTAAATGATGGACGTGATGCTCCAGTGATTTCAGGTTTCAAGGCGTTTTGTGCAATTGCTGCACCAGTTAGTTACGGTTAAACTGCAGGCCTAAATCTTCTCATACTCGCCACAAACAGCATCAGTTTGGTGCACACATATCAAGTACAGACACAATGTGGGCCTTAAGTTTTTAGCACTGGGATGAGATTTTAACAGTAAAACTGCACAGGAATCTTAAAGGTCCCATGGCATGAAAATGTGACTTTATGAGATTGTTTAACATTAACAGATTTCTCCTGGCCTGCCTGTGGTCCCATCGGGGCTAAAAATGCCGATCGGTGGAAAGAGTGCTTTGATCCTCCTGCTCTGGCATTGAGAGAGCGACAGCTCAGATGCCTGATCTGGAATTTGGCCTGTATGTCGTCATACAGGGAAAGGTTTCCTCCCCTTTCTCATGCTTTACCTGCCCTGAGAATCCCCACCCTCCCCTAAAAAATTAGCTCCACCCACTGTCAATGCTATGTGTGAGAGACACTTTTTCCTCTAGATACACCATGGCTTGTAAACGAGTGAAGCATGGCAGCTGCTCCGTACTTAGATCTACAGATGAGCACAAATGTAATTTTTTAGTTCCTTCATGCGAGCCTCTGAAGAACCAGTGGAACCAGTAAGCTGGCCCCTCCCCCACCCTCCACCTTGCCCTGCCTCTCTCCTCCTCATTATCATTTAAAGCTACAGACACAGAAACTGTGCGTACTCTGGAAATGTCACTGTGGGACTGGTTCGACTCTGAGTGGCTGTAATTCTGCACCAAGGCTGAATTTCGGAAAGAGACTTCAGATCCAGGATTAGGGTCCACTAAGACAGATATAAAAGTATAAACATGAGCATGTCATGTGACCTTTAAATTGGGCAGTTGGGGTCATTCCACATTTTTCTGGATTCTGGCCCTCTAGGACTGAACAGAGTCAGAAACTGTGTACTTAAGAATATTTAATTATTTACCAGTTGACCTGATGCGCTGCTCTCTTCATGCGTCACAATGTTCCAGAGCCTGTAAGCTGCTCCAAATCTCCAGTGCAGAACTGAAGAAAAACTTTAGGTTAAGGAAAATTGTGTAAATATGTGTGTTTCTCAAATGATCGCCCAAGTGTGTGTCAGGTTTTGGTTGGTGCGTTTTTCTTCCAATAGAGAAATCACTTTTAGACACATTAAACGGTCTCTCTTCTCTCCTCCCTGCTGGCTCGGATGCGATGGCAAGGCCTTCAACTCGGAGACGGATAACTTCAAGCTGACGTACGGGGGGCACCAGTACCATGCCAGCTGTGCCAATTTCTGGATTAACTGTGTGGAGCCGAAACCTCCGGGCCTCATCCTGCCTGATCTGCTGTGATGTTCATCCCCTCCAAACGCTGCAGAACATCCCGGACCCTCTGGACTCATTTAGGGTCTTCTTGTGTTTATTTCTTGCTCTTTTCCCTCCTGCAACCCAGCGGCTGGATGTCTTGGGCTGCAAAGCTCAACATTTGTAAACGTGTGTAGAAGACCAGAGGAGAAATTAAAAACTCTACTGGTGTAATTTATTGAAATATTGCTATATGAAATGAATTGTGTGGCTTTTTGTGGGTCTGGCATTCTGAAGGAGAGTCTGTACTAAAGCTGATTCTGTAAACATCATCTTTTGGGTGGGTGGGTGGGGTGGGTGTTCTGCTGGACATCAGAAATGTAATTTACTCAGAATTGTACGTTACACACTTATATTTATACCAGCCACTTTTGATCATTAACTCATGACTGTATTAAATGGTAGTTTTAAGGGTATTTTAGACATTATGTACAGGGTCAGAAAACCATTTTCTTCATGTTATTCTCCTGCTGCCATCATTTCACTGGAGCTTTGAAATTGTGTGTCTGGTGTGATTTTATTTTTTCTCGAGGGACTGTTTAAAATGGTGATATTTACCATCCTGAGTGTGTGTGGCAGCACTATTGAATGTCTTGTTTTTGTCTAGATCAGCATTGACAATGTACTTGAAAAGTGAATCATAAACGTTCTTTGGTCGCGATCCAGTTTAAGCTCTCATGAATGTTAGTCAGGCACTTTCAGTGTTTAGTGATTTATCAGCCTGCAGTTGTGTTAATTAAAATGCCATGTTAAGGATTTTCTTGTTTCATGAAAGATTTTGTTTGTGTGACCTTGTTTCCATCACAAATCGCATGTTCCCTTGCAGCCATTTTCTCCTAAATAATCTGATGTTTTCAGATGAAAGCAGCATGTGACCATGACACAACAGTACAGTAATGGTAGCGGTTTGTGTTTTTCTGTCCATGCTTTGTTCTCTTTTCTCCTCCTTCCACTGCCGCTGGCACACCTGCATGTTAGTGCAATGCTGGCACTGACTCAGCATTCGAATTCAGCAGCACTGCCTTGGTGATCAAGGATACCTTGTTTTTCTTTTTTCACCCGACGTGATCACAGGAAGCGCCGCGTTTGTCCGGATGAGCAACAGGTGATCCAACAGGAGCGTTTGTAGTTTATCTGTTCTTTCTCTCTAGTATTTGCTTCAATAAGACAGAATGTGAATACAATTAATGTACAGACACCTGTATCACCACTTACTTTCACTTTAACCTTAACCTTGTATCAGCTCTGCTTACCTTACAGGTGCGCTTAGTAGTTTACAGGTACAGACTGTAGTCCATCTGTTTCTCAACATCATTTCTTATCCCTCCAACCCATTCATCAGTAGTCAGGACCACCGGGGAGAAGGTACGACTTGGCAGGTGGGTCCTTCTTAGCCTGGTTGGTCCACCTTGCTTGGTTGGTTTAATAGAATGATTCATTGCTCACTGAAGGTACTGGGGGTCCTGAGCATTAATAAATGAAGCGGGGCTAAGAAATGATGCAGGTAAACCGATCACTACAGTTGGAAAAAGATATGAGGTAATGATTTATGTGGCCGTAATTTGATCTCATCCCGATCACCATATGTTCAGAATCCAAAATATCTGTTATGGCAGGCAGATATCGATTTCTGGTACCGATCCTGAACTCCTGACCCGCGGGGAGTCGCTCGGATGTGACGTTTTAAGTCAACTGACAGCGGAAATTCGTTTACAAACCGAGAAAATATGCCAGTATTTGTGAATGTGCCTCCACATGCTGACACTAAAAATATGAAAAAGGTTTTTGTCTTTAACACTTTATTTCCACACATCTTTTTTAAAAACATTTTTAACAGTTTTATCTGATGTTTTGTCCATAGAACTAAGTTTGCTTTATTTTTTTTGTCCTGTGCCATAAAATTTGTCTAGCCATAATTGTGTGAAAGTCTGTATTTAGGAATTCCTCATAAGAAAAAAAACACCAGTAAATCATTTATAAACCGAAAAAAGATCAAAAGGCTCCAAACATTAGTAGCTGAAAAACAAAAACTCCTGATTTTTTTGTTGAATTATTAAATAAATGTTAAAAACGTACTATGGTACGGCATCCAACTGTTAGCAGCACCATTGGTTGAAAGTCCAGAAGTATCTTTTTCTGTAGTTCTAATTTAATCCATAAGCATTCTTTTAACACACAGGACCAACATAATATATTCAATAAAGATTCTTTCAATACACAGGTCAACACGGTTTGTGTTGCTCTTATTTTAAAGAGTCTGTCTTTATATTGTGATTCCCACCAGTTCACTTCCCTTCAAACCATCATTTCTTTGTTCCCTAGAATAAATTCTTTACAGTAATAAGTTCCAAAATGCTACCAGTAATCGAGAGTTGATTGCTGCCTCTCACAAAAAAATAACAACGAAACTGGCACACCATCACAACGTTACGTGGGTGGAATCTTAACCGAAGACTGAAAGCCTGAGTCTCAGCTGCCTTGCTTTCTTAAAATGCCCCACAGGCCATGAGTGAATCCTCCCACCGATTCAGTTCATCTCACTAATCCAGAATAGCTCAGGGTCTGTCACTGTGGAGAAAATCTCGACTCATTCCCACTCATCAATGGACAAGAACCTTCCGACATCGTGCTTTCAGTCAGTCCCTTCTCAGTCTCAAACCTACTTTTAAGGGTTATGTCACGTTTACTCAATCAAACTCTTGAATCTGAGGCTCTGGGGGGCAAGCCTTTATCCTAAAGACAGAGTGGCCAGAAGATCTGCTCACCCTTCCAATTTCTTATCCCCCTGAACAATGATGTCCCAGCAACTCCTCTAAAGCCCCCAGTAAGGTGCCAGGTTCCTGCGGTCCCGCTCATAGACATCAGGGATGATCCCGTAGGGTGTCTGCACCATCTTCACCGAAGTCTTGCCGAAGAGTTTCCTCTCGTACTCGATGAGCTGCCTCCAGAAGCCACCATTGGGTCGGATGACAGGCCGGCGTGCTTTGACCCAGGCATGTGCCTCGGCCAAGGACACTCGGTGGTACTTCATGAGGTAAGCCAGGCAGAGTGAGGCCGAACGGCTGACGCCGGCCGCGCAGTGTACCAGCACGGCACCCCGTTTCCGGCCCACACTGTGGATCTTGTCTGCCACGCTGTCGAAATAGAGCGATATGGGAGAATGTGGCATGTCAGCCAGTGGCACCTTCACATACTCCACATGTGGCCAGTTGAAGTTGGGGAGCTCAATGGTGGCATTGACCACACACGTGATGCCCTTTGAAAGCAGCAGGCTCCGGTTGGACGCCACATTTCCGCGGCTGAGGAAAAGGGTGGGCGTGATCTGGGCAATGCCCCCCAGAAGGCTTCCTGTTTCAGGCAACAGTCTGGGCACAGCCGTGGGCACCAGCAAGCTGCGGTGGTGGTGGGGCTGGTGCTGGTGCTGGTGATGGTGGAAGAAGCCTTGGCTGCGGGAGCCCATTGAGGAAGAGCGGAGGCACGAAAACGAGAATGAAAAGCCTTGCGGAGGAGCCAGGATTTTCCTTCAGATCTCCTTCCTCATCCTGAGGATAACATCACACGGACCATTGGACAGATCTGAAATGAAGCAGACAAACAAAGACTGTTTTCAGGTGAAAATAAACCTCAATGTCTCCTCCCAACTCTTAAGGTGCTTTATTACATTTGATGACTCCCTGCAATCCAGAAACATTATGATATGCATGACTGGTTGATGACACTGCGTGGATAAAACTGTTGCATTTGCCCAATAGATCAGGTCTACTGTTCGTCAGAGTCACTGCTTCCTCAGGAGCAGTGAGAAGCCTGGTTAATTCAATAATGACGCAGGTGCTATCACTGTCGCAAAGTGGAATAACAATTAAACAGTCAACATTATTTACCGTTATGTTTAATCAATTCCTTTCTGTTTACATTGTGTTCCTGTGCCAGAAACATTTTGCATGAAATATCTTGGCCTCAAGTTTATCCTTTTATATATGCTTCAAATTTATGCTTCAATTTTGGTTTTTTTGGGATTTTTTTGCAAAGCTGCCAAATTTACATTCAATTTCTCTAAAATATTTACCTTAAGTTACATGCTGAAGATATTTTCCACAAGTAGTCACAGATCTGAAGATCATGAAGGCATGTCTGAGTTTACTGTCCCCACCCAGGGACCCCCAACACCAACAAATGAGTATAAAACACTAAAATACGTTTCTGTTGCTTTTGTTGCGCTAGGTTTGAGTAGACAAACAAAATGCTCCATTTTCTTTGTCTACTCCAAATTGTACAGCGTCTTTGGGCAGTTTGAAAAGTGCTTTATAAATGAAATGTGTACTGCTCCAAAAAATAAAGGGAACACTTAAACAACACAGTGTAACTTCAAGTCAATCACACATCTGTGAACTCAAACTGTCCACTTGTGATTGACTTGAAGTTACATTGTTGTTTAAGTGTTCCCTTTATTTTGAGCAGTATATTAATATTAGGCGAGTCAGAACTTGGCAGTGCATTTAAAGGACTCTATAGAGATCAATAGTGGAAGGTTTTGGGCAAATAACTATCACCGTGGGCTAGGGGCGGGAAACGGGGGCTCGTTGGAAAGGTCTCACGGACTCTCGGGACAGACTTCAGTTCTGTGGGGAGGAGAGCTTCACCACGGGCTACATTCGATAGGCCTCGGGGCGCTAAGGGTCAGTGTAACATTTTGCTGCGCTAGGTTGTTCCCCGGCCGAGTTACAGGGCTGTCATGTAAACACTGGGTCCTCCAGGTGGCTGGGGGAGGGGCTGCATGCTGCAATGCCTGTTAAATTGTTGTAGTCTGCCACTGATTTCTGTAAACTGACAGATGCAAAAGTGACATTTAAGTATTGATACCAGTGCTGATTGATATAAAACCCAATACAACCTTTTTGCATTGATTAGTATCTGAGAATCGACTTTTTTTGACAACCCTAATACAGACCAGATCAGGCCTCTCTCAGGCTGTCATGTTTCCCATTATTGAAGGAGCCTCTGCGCACATAATACATTTCACCCTGTGCCCCCTCCCAGAGGCCCCCAGGCCGGGCAGGCGGGACCTGCACTCCTCCCGACACACTGGAGCTCTCGGAGCAACGTGTCTCTCAGCTGTCCTCACCCTTCATACACATCTGCACTAAGAGTCGATAAATGTATTCCTTTAATAATGTTGAGCCCTGTTTGGCTCAGATGTGATGAAATACGTGTCTATCGGTTATTTCGTGAATCGCTCGCCCTGCAGAGTCTCCGTCCCTCAGCCGTTTCAGTCCTCCAGTGATTCTACTGTGAATAATAACTCGTCTGCTCCTGCACCACCAGTCACTCTATGACAACGTATGTTCAGTTAGGGTTGCTATGGAGTCTGCATTCTGAGCCGAACGCTCAGGTAGGCATGGGAACACAAACTGGCACAAGTCTGGCACTGCAATTCAAATTACAGGTTAGAGAGTGAAATCAGACACATCGGAGAAAAATAACCCCATCTGTAGCGACCCGATGCCCAGGCAGAACAGAAAACTGCACAGACGTGAGGGTCATTAAATAGTGGGAATGAAGCAGTAACTCCAGGAAGGGTCAACAGGGAGTTCACACGTTTTACTTCAGTAGGTGAACCTCTGCCTCAAAGTCTGCTCACTTCACCTCCATCCTTAACACCATCCACTTCAGGCCTCAGGGGTACAGCCTGATCCAACTGTGCAGCTTAAATGAGTTTCAAAGGTACAGGTACATGAGACCGTACCATTCACTGCGAGGGGCAGGAATCACATTGTACTGAAAAACATTTGTCATTCACTATTTATTTATTTATTTATTTATTAAACAACAGCTGCCTGTTATTTAAGTGAAGATTAATGGGCCGAGTAAAATGTACCTGCTCCATTCTGGCAAAACTGCAACGAAAGAACACGTGTGTTTTGATGGCAACTAAAATGACTTATCTGTGCGACGGACCCCCGATTTCCTCGGCACAACTGGAAAGGAAACAGAGTGAGGATAATTCCTCTACAGAGAACCATTTAACATCACAGCCACTCTAAGGGAATTCTTTTATATACCAGTGATTCAGATGTGCAATAATTGGAAAACAACTGTATTTTTTTATTATATCAGCAGCAATGATACTCCATCCAGCCATTCATGTATGGGGAACATGTATTGCCCCTTTTAAGGTTCCCTCAGACATCTGCTGGTGTGGAACTCCATGCCAGGCAGCAGCAAACCAAGTGAAAACACCTCTGAAAGTAAAGCAGTACCTGTTGCACGAGTGTGTTTTCTCATGGAGTGTTTACAATAGCCTGTATATTTCAGCATTAGCCCGGAACGTCAGACAGGCAAACACATCAGTCAGGATTCGTTTCTGGAAGCTGTCGACACTAATGCACTTAAACCTTTCACGACATAGGAATCGGGTGACGTGCGTGTGTATCTTTGTGTGTGTGTGTGTGTGTGTGTGTGTGTGTGTGTGTGTGTGCGGGAGTCTGATTCCACCTGTCTAAGCACTAATGGCAATGAGATGCCTGTGGAGCAACATGAGCACCAAGATGGCAGCCAGTCTTCCACACCAAATGTGGAAAATGAGCAGAAAGTGGGCTGTCGCTCCTCCGGGCTTCGCGCTGGCTGTAGTTTTGAAGGCCCGCTCAACAAGTGGGTCCGGCTGTGGAAGAGAGCCACACACACCTCAGCGCCCGCCATCGCCTGGAACAGGAGCCGCCAGCGCAGGAAGTGTGGGGGTCTCAGAGTCGCCCCTGATTCGCACCGAGGATATCAGGTGGAGGAGAGGGTCCAGGTGATGGGTCCAGATCCTGATGACCTCTTGGGCAGAACCTGTCCCATCTGTTCGAGTCTGAACACGTGTGTGATGGATGGAGATGAAGGGAGGGAGGTGGTTCTGTTCAGACTGGATGGAACAGGTTGCTGCCAGCGTGTGAAACCCATCTGAGATGATGTAGCAAAGGATGAAACACGCACGACGTCCAAAAGCCGCACATTCCACTCGAACACGATCCACGAATCTTCCTCTAACCTGTTGCGAAACTAACTTAAAGGATTTTTTTCTGTTCCACCTTAAACCGTGCGACCGCTCCGTTCCGTGCGCTCGGCAGAGTCTCGGTCCGAGAATAACAGGAAAGACCCCCCGAGACACCCCCAATCCCCCAAAACACCTTTAAACCGAGTCCAGATTCTTCTAGGGACAGAACTCACCTGCTCCTCTCCGGTTCCGCTGCTGCTCCCCCGCTGCTCTCCGGGAGGACGGGTTAACGTCCTGCTGAAACGGCGCGTGCGTCAAGACAGCGAGAGGCGTGGCAGTGTCTGAGGTTCGGTTCGGTTCGGTGGGTTCGGACCGAGCGGCTCCATTCAGGAGAATGTGGACGAGCTGCTGAGAGTCATGACGAGAGAGACACGCAACTCCTCCCCCTCTCTCTCTTTCTTTCTCTCTCTCTCACACACACACACACACACACTCTCTCACACATCTCGCTCTCTCTCACACACACACACGCGCGCGCACACACACTCGTTCTTTCTCTCTCGCACGTAATCTTCCATACACTTTCGGTCTCATTTTCTCTCTCTCTCTCTCTCTCTCTCTCTCTCTCTCTCTCTCTCTCTCTCTCTCTCTCTCTCCCTTCCCCTACCCCTCCCTATCTCTCTTTCTGTCTATCACACACTCTTTCTCTTACTCTCTCTCTCTGTCTCACACACTAGTTCTGAGTCACATTTGCTGGAAAGACAAGGCGAACAAATCATAAGATCCAGATACTCAGCTGTCATTAACCTACTTCTTGTGTCGACCAGAATGGGATGAGTAGTGCTGGGTAGAACAGCAGGATGAGTGGTGCGGGGTAGAACAGCGGGATGAGTAGTGCGGGGTAGAACAGCAGGATGAGTGGTGCGGGGTAGAACAGCGGGATGAGTAGTGCGGGGTAGAACAGCGGGGTGAGTAGTGCGGGGTAGAACAGCGGGGTGAGTAGTGCTGGGTACAGCAGCAGGGTGAGTAGTGCTGGGTAGAACAGCGGGGTGAGTAGTGCTGGGTAGAACAGCGGGGTGAGTGGTGCGGGGTAGAACAGCGGGGTGAGTGGTGCGGGGTAGAACAGCGGGGTGAGTGG
>JBBIGB010000001.1:13560215-13574839 GCA_037577075.1 Alestopetersius hilgendorfi | reverse complement strand
AATGGGAAAACTGCTTAAACCCTATCATGGGCAGTAGGTCAATTATCTGCTGCACACAATTGTTAGGCCCAGTTCCACCTATGAATAAACAAAGTTTAGCCCAGACAGAAAAAAATGAATACATTATCTTGGTTTTTCTTTTTTTTTTTTTAATGACCACCCATGAAGTCATGGTTCCTTCTACTTTGTGATGATTTTTATCACTTTAAAATGCAACAACCTTGAACATTCATCATGTTCTTATAGGGCCAGTAAGTAGGTCTAGCCCAGTTTATTCATTTTTGTTCTGTTTCCTTCCTGTCTCCTGGTTTCCTGGAATTTCCTAGGAAGGAGCCGGACAAAAGTGAGGAATAATTCAGCTTCTTCAGAGCGAACACATAATTAAACAACACATCTAGAGGTTGACTGGTCTTGGTGAACCTTGTTCTAATCTGTTTTCTCCTTAGAGTCGAGACTGTATGCCTTTTTGATTTGGTCCCGAATGGAGCGTGAAGGGAAACACGCTCTGTCTGACACACACCCTTCTCTGTGTGTGTTTTTCTTTCTCGCAATTACAGAGTGGGTAGGGGAGCTGGGACAAGGAGAGCCTTGGTAGCCATATATTTGAGATATAATAGTCGAGGCTTACCACTCGCACCCAACTGCCAGACTTGCAGAACATCAACCATGTGCCTCCTCAGACCGTTGAGTTTAGTCTAGGCCTAGCTGTGCTGTTGAAATCTAAAGGTGCCTTTTTATAGGTTTTGATGGAATGAACTATTTAATTTGTAGCAACAGAAATGGCCTCTCCTTTTGATAGGAGCAAAGCACCATCATTTGATAAAACCACTTTTCCACAAAGTCCTAAAATATATATGAACCTTTTTAAAGTCATGAAACATTTTTTAGAGGTATTAGAGGTATTAATTTTAGGGATTTATATATAAAATGCCTGATCTGGTTTCTGTTTAGTCCACTTTCATAGAGGAACTATAGTACAAGACAAAGAGCAAAAAAAAGATACACAGCACTATATTTTTCCTAAAGGCAGGACAGGATTACAGCACTGAGGCACAGTTACAGTTTACACCTGGTAGTTGCATGCGTCTTGAGTAACAGGATTATGTCTGGATCGCGTCCATCCACATAAAAATGGCAGGTGTAAATGCTCCCAAGCTACATTTAAAATGAATTCAAATCTTACTGCTCAATCCACTCCAGGCATTGAGTGATTAGACCTCAATCCATTGCAGTGCCAATGTTTCCACTATGTTTAAACTAACCACCTTTTCATCTAACATTATGTCTAAACAGCAAGCAACATTAACAAAACCAAAGCGGCACCATTATAGTAAAAAAAGGTTTTCTACACAAGCTGTAAGAAAGCATTGCAGTGTTATGGCCTGTTTCTATTTCGGATTCATTTTTAATGTTATATGGACGTCAGCTGGAAAACATGGTTAAATTGGGCCAAAAAATGAATGAGGATTGTGGGGAGATGCCTTAAAAATGTGTAATAGCTAAGAAGGCCTGAAAGTGACAAAACAGAAATGAATCCATCTGAGTTTAACATCTTACACTCTCCAAACACTTGTCTTATAGCAACCCTGAAATCACACTGTGCACTTTCTTGTAGAAATCTAGTAACATTTTATCATCCTATTTTTATAAACTGTTCTATTTGCATAAGAGACTTGCCTCTAATCAAAGCTCTCCAGCTGACAGGGATCCTGTGGACAGAAACTGGACAACAAAACTGATGTCAAACACTCTGAAAAGATAGGGTCATTCAGCTAACCAGTTTGAATAAAACAGGTGTTAAAATTAGAGTTTGAGTGGAAATCGTATTATTCTTACTGTGTTGAGGCCTTCAAATGGTATTAAACAGCTCTGAATTTCATTTGAAATATTGTGCAGCAACTCTGCAGCCCCCTTCTGAGTTCTGCCGTTTGCGGGTCTTAATGACTCACTGGTGTGATTTATATTTGGACTGCACAGTTTTGGTCCCAGAGTGGGTTTTGTACAAGTCTCAAAACTATAGCCTGTAATTTTTTCTCTATATTTCAGCTTTGCATGTTTAGTGCAGATGGCTTTTCCTTTTTTATTTATTTTTTTAGGAGCAGGATTATTTCCTGCGTGAGACTCGAGTTTCAGCTTACACTGTGCTATTGTTTACCATGGAAACCTCTCTGTCAGGCTTTCATTAGTACTGCAAGACACTGGATGCTTGCAAACATGTAGCCTTAGATAACAAAAAAAAAGACCTTAGAGGAATTATTTGGGAGACAAAATGTTCTCGCTATTGATTGGCAAATTTTTGTCTTTGAGCTTTCAGCACATCTTTTTGCATTTGTGTCTGATCTTCTAGGCTGTGCGCTCTTTCGAGTCTGATCTTCAACAACACCCTCCACATTTATTCAATTACTTCAGTCCAAGACCGCCAGCGCCCCAGACAATCACGCTGACATATTTTCAGAAATGAACTCCAGCACGCTCAAATAAACGCAACACAGACAAAAGATTAGAGGCACCTATTAAGCCAAAGCAGAAAGCTCTCCAAGGGGACGCAAATGTTTAATCTCTTTCCAGAACTTTTTATAAGGCAAGGTGCTTAGACAGAGAGTAGGGAGGACAATAAGTGCGTCCCGCGGCGAAGCAGAAGGGAGCGTGTGTGGTGCTCATTAAGGCTGTGTGGCACAGCCTGCCTGGTGCAGCATTCACTGTCTACCACCGAATGCAAGGAAGGCCTCCTGCATGAGGCATAATTACAGCCAAGAAATACAGGAACCCTCATTACCTGCCTTACCACATCTCCCTCTCTTTTACTGTATCTGTGACCTTCCAGATTTCCCTAGATGAGTGTTGTGTCAGCAAGGCTAAACAGAGCCCTGCTTGGTCTTAAAGTGCGAGTGTAGATGATTTTGTTATTCTAGTATAGCAAATATAATAAGCTGTGTAAGGTATGACATGTTAAAATGCTTGTGTAATCATTAGTGATTTAATCACAATTACTTAAATATTACTTGATTTAAACAGCTGACTAACTTTTACATTCTCGTTGAATCAACTGAATGAATAATTTGCAATTTAAATGACAAATGGCATCTGCAAGGTATAATAAATTCCGTCTTTGGCAGGCTGAAGATTCTCCAAAAGAGGGTGCTATGTTATTTTTTTATGCAGAACAACTTACTTTACTCTTTATTTTAGATTTTTATTGCAAAAAGTGCAGTATAGAAAGTCCCAAATCAAGTGTTCATGTTTAAGCTGAGCTGGTCTAAGCAGTAGCATAAGTTAATGCCATGGCTAGCATGGCACTAATGGAAATTCTTAAAAAAAAATGAGTGTTATTGAATTGGTGGTCCAGTAATCCTCCGCTTTTCACTGAGTTATGTTCTAAGAGCATGCGCATATAGTGAAAAACTGGTGTTGTGTTTGGGAATTTCATTTTAAACTCAGTTTAATGCATTACCCTTAAAGCAAATGTAAAGGTAAACACGTATTCCCTGACAAGATGCAACTTGGAAGGTCGCGCGACAAAAGTATTGGGACACGTGGCGAGGTGAACGGTTTTCAGGGAATAAACCCTAATCTGCTCGGGCTAAAAATACAAATGAGGGCTTGTTGGAAAGGTCTCCTGGTGATCAATCGAACTGTGGAGTTTGAAGGCTCTCAGTGCTTGCACTGCAGAGAAATTGCACTTCGAAAAGAGTGCTTCCAGGTTGATTACAGCCTGCCCGGAGTTCCCTTGTGTGGAAACATCCAGAAAAAAATTATTTATTGCCCCAAAAAATACGGAGGATATTTGCAGTTTCCGCATTGTTGTGGGCATTTCCATGTAAAACTTTGAGTTCGGTTCTCCAAAAATATCCCAAAAAAATTTATCACACTTCTGTGTAAAAATTTTAGTGGTGCAGCACCCCGAGAGCAGTGTGTGGAGGTGGCACCCTGCTCATGGGAACCTCAGTGGTGCCACCAGAAGTGCTGGGATTTGAACCCATGGCCATGGTTACAAGGCCTTTAGCTGCCTGGTGTAGGTTTTATTAGTGGAGTAGTGTCTTTCGAAATGCTACAGCAGAGAAGTATGAAGGAAGCAAACAGATTCTAGCATTGTAAGACTCAGTAAAGAAGAAATAAAGATGAAACATGTATCAACCTTATGGTCTTGTTTTCCATTGGTTAGTCAGTGAAGTGCAAATGAAAACATTCAAATACACAATCTGTGTCAGGTCCCAAACTCTGGTATTTCAAGTAAAATGTTTGGACAAACTATTCTGCCTTTTTTTGTTAGAATGGGGAAATTTCCCAAATCCAAGCCTTTTAGATCTTCAGATGCTTTGTGCGTCTGGTTCCTATCACTACTGTTGTGGACTCATTTCACATCAAACATCTCTGAATGACCTAACCTTGTGGAATGCAGAACATTTGAATAATCAGTGGAAATCGCCTTTTAAGGGTATTCAGGAATTTGCTTGGTTTTGAGTTACAATTTTTAGCTCATTTTATTTCACTCTTAACGATGTATGTCTCTGCAGGTGTGTGCAGTAATGAGGTGCTGGTTCCAGAGCGCATCAGAGCGGTCCTGGGAAAGAACGTCACGCTGAGCTGCAGGGTGGAGGTGGGAGCCAACCTCAGCCTTACTCAGAGTTCCTGGGAGCGGCTCTTGCCCTCAGGAATGGCCACCCTGGCTGTGTTCAACCCTCAGTTTGGGATATCCATAGCCGAAGAATACAGCAACCGCATCCACTTCGTCAGGCCATCAGTGGAGGACGCCTCTATAGTCTTGCAGGGAGTGGGCTTTGCAGATATCGGGTCCTACACTTGCAAGGTGGTCACTTTTCCACTTGGAAACACACAGGCCTCTACAATCGTGGACATCATGGGTATGTAGAAGCTGGTATGAGTAGTTCTGGCTCTGTAAAGATGTATGTTTATTAGGGCTGTAAGGATACACCAAACCCACGATTCGGTTCGTATCATGAACCGAGATGCCATTTTTTTCCGAGTCCTCCTGTTTCCCACAGAATTATGAATCAGTAAATGCTTCGACACCATCTATTGCATTCAGTCTGTACAGAAGGCATTGCCACAGGCTACCACAGAATCGATTCTTCAGCTACCGCTTGACCATTGTCCAAAACTAAAAACAAGCTCCGCCCAGCTGGCCAAAATCGCACAAAAACTCGCTCAAAACACGTCCAAACTCTACAGACAGACTCCCCAGCAGTTTTATCACAACCAGCCAGCTTAAAAAAAGCGAAGTGTCATCATTTCCTTTTACTTACAGTCGAAGAAATGTAGCTGTAAGAGGTTTTATTAGGAGGTGTACCTCCTGTGTACGGTTTCATATCGCACATCATTACAGCCCTAATGTTTATATTTTTCTGATTCCAGTTTAGGTTTAGTTTAGTTGTCTCTGAGAGTGGAAGGTGCATGACACTGCTTTGATGGATGTGATGTCTGTCATATGTCTTTGTCTGTCATTACATGTATTTTACATTCTACACTGCTAAATGTCTGCTGAACTCATATTGTTTTTAACTTGTAATGAAATCAGAATCATATCAGAATCTAAAAGGCTATTTGATAATCACAAATGAGCCTAATATTTGATGATCGATTGCTCGCTTGCACATCTGAGCACCACTCCACTGTTGTTTTATACACTCGGTATTTTTCTGTAAATGTGTAAATTGTGCATTGAGTTTTTGGATTGGGTGCAGAGCTGTTTGTGGTTCACCAAGGGATCCACAGTATTGATAATCGATGGTCACCACTCCTGGTCCTGGGGATCTACTTTCCCATGGAGTCTAGTTCTGACCACAGTCTGCCATACCAACTAATAATCAGATGCATTAGGGTTCAGTACAGGGAGCAGCATATTAGCTGCAGGTTAGAACTAAACCGAGGAAGGTTGATGACTGCCATAGTAAATGATGGGAAAACATCAAAGCATCACATTCACTTTCACACAACTTTTTCCCACAGTATAACTTCGTTTATTCTTAGTGAACTGTTTTGTCAGACTAGTGGTGGAAGTTTTAACTTGTGATTTAAAGCTGAATCTCAATGAGAAGGCTCATCTCTGGGGTGTTAGGCCAGACTGAGAGCAAGCATAGCTAATCACCTCACAGATGTGGAAGAATGAATGAACAGTGAACAATCCAGCTGTAAGGCACAATCACTCCCTTCCTGAATGGCTGATTAGTTTATAAAATGGAAAGGGAGGAGATTGTCCAGAAGCCAGCACACATACACTTACAGCATTGGGGCTCTGTAATGCCTAATGAATGATTCATTAAAGGCTGCTTAATACTGTGCTGTTACGGTTTACTGTTTCAGTCTTCTTCCAAGCACTAGATGGATGTAAGGTTTCCTAAGTTATTGTTTCATTTTCTTGTTTTATTTGCATGATGTTCATTCATTGTATTCATTTAGAGGAGTCTGAGTTTATATCTACTGCTGGGAAATAGCAAAATAAAGCTTAGTTAAATCATATTTGCCTTAAACTTACATTGATGTTTTAGCAGCATCTATGCAGATATAAAAGCTGGATTCTTCATAACTGAAAACAGCCAAAACATCCTTGTAATGCATTCATTTAGCCACAATTCTCAGAGGCAAGTCTGTTCACTCAGCAGCAGTTTGAGAAATGACCCGGGGAGTTTTTTTCAGTCATACACAACCAGACCGCTTTTCTGCCGAAATAGGGAAGATCCTGAAACTCATAGCAACTCTAACATTTCAAAAACATAATTGAAAAACTAGATGCTTTTTTTATCACTTTGGTTTTATGTGCCAAACAAGTTTACATAAAAATGTTCTTGCTCCGTGGATTCAATCCATGGTTTTTCTGATTCAGAGACCGGGACTTTGCAATTAAACAACAGTGACAAACGTCTTTTTCCTTTAACTGACCTGAGCTTTAGCGTCTTGAAGTCTTTATATATGTCTTTACGCTGCACTTGTTTCTTCACTTTTGTGTTTTTTTTTGTCCGTTTCGAGCTTCCTTATTCGTGACGTCACAGACTCCCTTTCCGTCACACATTTTAAAGGAGACTCAACCATCCTCTCTCTTCCTGTATATTAATCGGTACTCAGCCCTGATCAACTGATCATAAAGTTATATAAAACACAGGGAAATTAACAAGCGTTTTAATGGTGGAACCATTTTGATATTTCAAAACTGTAGGAGACAGACGCGCTGAATTTCAGCTATAAATAAAATAAAAATTAAGAATAAATTGCATAGTGTTTTTCTGGTTGTTACAGCTACTACATATTTCCACAGCTACAGTGTCTTTTAACAGACAAGAAACTGTCTTTTTTTTATTGAAGGGTGAGGCTTCCTGTAATACGGTCACATTACAAACTATCCTATTAAACTATAGCCTCCAATATTTGTCTGCTTTAGCTTAGAGAAGCAGTGCTGAAGGACTATGTGTTTTTATAAAAAAAAAATTTTGTCCCCCTGAATTGGATCAATTTTTACTTAAAATGACAATGGGGGGAAAAGCGCCTGCTTTTTAAAAAGTGAGACTGTCCTCCCTTGTGTTGTCGCGGTCTCTTGCCCCATGAAAGTATGGCATAGATGTACCATCTGATTCTCCACCATCTGTTAAATAAGGCCGCTCTACATGCTGTGATTAGTCAGCAAACCCTGAAAATGACATTCATAAGCATCGCTGCAAAAAAGTTGTAAAACTGAAAGCTGCTATGATTTATTGAGTCCAGAAAAGCTGCAGGGACAAATTATGCACAACATTTTTTTTCCCCTTCAGCTTATAGAAATGTTCAGCACGCCTTGTTTGTTAAATTGCAAAACATTCCTCGACCATAAATAGCTGTTTAATACTAAGCAGTTATATAGCAAAAGACCATGTGTTGGAATGTGCTATTCCTGTAGATTATAATTAGCGTACACAAGACGGGGAAACACCCTCCAGCACCCCTAATTTGCTTAAGGAAAATCAGAAAAAAGTCAGCGTGCTGTTTCCTCGCAAACCCTTTCTGAGCTGCGAGACGGATGTGAACGATAGTGTCCTCATTTTATTTGTCTAGCAAAGCACCAAGGCAGTTCACAGCAAGGCAAACCATGATGGATACTGCTTCCTCAATAAAATGTCTTTTACACTGAGTATGCAGTTTCAAGTTCTTCGCTGCAAGGCACATGGATGACTCAGTTATTATATTACTTTGAGGATGTCCGCAAAGTAGGAAATCCAGCCAGTCCTTTCATATGCTGAAAATAAAAGGCATTTCTGCGTAGAGGCTGTCTGTGCCTAATGTTGTTAAAAACATTATTTCACTTTTGTAAACCAATAATCTCTCTTTGTCTGTATACAGACAGGCGCTATAAGAAATTAAGGCCTGACTGATGTCAGCTGGCTGAATTTGGCCATTATTAAAGGCGATATATACATGAACAGTGAAAGGCCAAAAAAGCACCAATGTTTTGTATCTTCAGAGACAAAGGTTGAGCCGACATAGGCCTTCACTTTAGCCCATACATGTAAAATCTAGCCTCAGTGCCCCATATGGGATACGGCAGAGGTATGCTAATGCTGTGCTGGTGCCATTCTGCATTAAACAGGGACATTTAAAGTTTGTAAAAGGTATTTTGTTTTATTTGAATTTTGTAATGAACATTAAAATGCATTTTACATTTTGTGTTGCAGTTTTGCAGTAACTGACACATCTGGTAGTTCCAGAAGGCCTAGAGTAATGTCTTTTGCATGATTAGGACTAAGCAATCAGTGAGTTGTCTTTGCTGATGCATCCCTGGGCCTCTTTTCCCCTCATGAGACTCTGATATACCATCTGATAAACCATTCAGGATCATGAAACAATAGCTGGGCATCATACAGTGCAGCGATGACTAACAGCTACATAAACGACCTTCTACTACAATGTTTTCCACTGTAGCTTAGCCTTGTCAAATATGAGTCTTTTTTTTAAATACGTAGTTTTAGTGTGAGTTAGCTTGAACAAAGCCTATACCATAGCATATGACATTTTTGTCCTGCTAATTAAGCTAATGTTAGCTTAGACTCAGATGCAATGGCTCAAAACTGATTTTTGGATTTGATTTGGAGACAAGTCACTCAAAAAGGGTGCAGCATAAAGTGGCACAGCATAAAGTGGCGCAAAAATCGTGTTTGTGTGGTCATGGCACTGGAATGATGAGTCTATGGGTGTGTCCAAAATCATGCACTTGTGTCAGTGCACTGAGCTTTAGTGCATAGTGCACACTGCCTTCTGTAGTGCGCACTGCTGTGGGTCAGTGCAGTCCTAAACGGAACACTTAGCAGAAGTGACGGATTAACATTTGCTCGTGATTCTCCAGCCGCCAAAATATCTGCCGGTTTTACCGCAGTGTACATCAGTAAAATAATTTTATCAACATTTATACGTTTGTGTTTCACTGTTTGCCGTCATTATCCAAATCGAAAGTCCCGCCACCTCTGCTACGTGGTCCAAATGGCACCCGTTTATTGCGCATAGTGTGCATCATTCTGCACTGCGTTTTCTGGGCGATTTTAGTGTAGCATCCAGGTACTTTCAGTGCACTGAGTTTTAGCTTGGTGTGAGTGCCGTCCGGCCAATGGCACCACAGTGGTTTTAACTTTTTATTTTTTTACTTTTTAACCCTTTTGTTCCTATCCAAGACACTAATGAAATAAGATGATGACTGCGATACTTGCAGAATTTTTGCACGGTCCTGTTAACAAAATTATTTTAGTTAGACATTTTTTGGTTCACAAAAGTATCTAGGGGTTCTGGGTCTTCAGATTTCATTTTATTAATAATTTTACATCTTCATCTGAAGTTTTAAGTCTTTATAGAGACTGTTTGTGTCTATCCCAACTTTGAAAATGTCATGTAAGGGTATTTCAAATAAGGGTAAAATGTTACAACACTGCAAAAAAGTTCTATATTTTAACTGCAAGTATTATAGTCTTTAGAATTGGTGGCAATATTTCTGTGTTGATGAGGCCCTGCTATGAATGAACACATGGATGCATTGCAGCCTGGCAGCGTAAGTGTGTGTGTCTCTCCTTGTCAGTGTGGGTTGGAGAAGTGCAGTTTTGCTCCCTTTTTCCACTCCTGACAGGAAATCGTTACCCTGCTCCCCACCAAACGCATCACCCAGCCTACACCCCTCCCACTCCCCAACCATATGTCAAATTCACCAGCTTTCCTCAATTTGCTCTATCAAAGGGCAGGGGTGGGGCAGGAGGGCGATGAGGAGAAAAGCATTTTGTCAGCAACAGAGCCTCTGTGACAAGTAGAGTATTCGCAAATGTGGACAAAGTAGCCTAAAACCAAGTAAAAGTATTGTTCTTATAAAATAAGTTAAAACCAACTAGAATAGGAGTAAAATACCAGATATAAACACTACAGTTTAGTATAGACTAAATAGGCTATATGTATCAGCTTTGGTTTGTTTTCTTTTTAGAATCCTTCTGATATATAAAAAAAAAGCTTCAGAGTGAGGTAGCAATCTCAGAGTAGGCCCAAAAAAAATATTGTACATATTTCCTTATACTTAAGCAGAATTAAGAATATTATCATTTGAACATGCTCAGAGAACTCCATCAATATAGTACTTAAATTCATATAGCTAGAATACTGCATGGGCGTGGGTGCAGGGGTGTAGCTGAGATGAATGTGAGGGTGGTGCCATTCTGGCAGTCGCCCCAGTCAAAGAGCTATATTTAGATCAGGGGGTTCTCAGGCCTGTTTGGAGCAAGAAGCAGGACAAAGGCAGGTGCGTGGAGCAGGCGCTCGGCCTTGTCTTCTGGACGAGGTTGACGTTCCTGAGCCACATGTCTGAGTTGTAACAGGAAGTAACGCAGCTGCTCAAGCTCTCCATAGAGAAAGAAGACTTATGGGAAATCCATCATGCCTCCAAACACAGATTGTGGCCTCAAGTCGAATTTAGAGGGCTAACAGTGTAACCGTAGCCTCTGATGTATTTTTAATGAATGACATTTCATTCAGTCAGGGTCGCAACTAACTAAAGTTGGGCAGCTGGAGCAGACAGCACATGACAGGAGTGTTTAGATGACTGGTTTTCCTGAATTTTAAGTAGCTATAATTTTCAATAACCAACCGGTGCAGTTTTAATTTATTTATTTATGTGCAGTTGTTATGGTTAAATACAATTTCAAAACTGTAAACTGTGGAATTTTGTAACTGCTGCAAAGTAAAAACTTTTGGTAATATCTTGTGTGTGTGGGGTGTGTTTACAATTTTTTGATCAGTTGATAGACTTGCATTGGCTTATTGCATTACGAACTGTTTACAATGATGCATGTCAGAGGCGACCAATTCAGAGGTGATCAGGAACGAATATGACCACATAACACGTAGGCTAAAGTTTCTCAGTACTTCCTCAGCCTATACAGCCTATGGATTGAGCTGATCATCACAAGAAAATGTGTAATTCAGACTTTACCTTCATATTTGCCAGAATATACTTGAATTTTATATTGCATAGGTGTCTGAATATCCATGTATCATTTAGAACAGTGAAACAGAAAGTGTAATTGTTTTTACCAAACCCACTGTAGTATAACAGTAGTATTAAAAACATATTTCAAAGGGAATTTCAGCCTCTTAAAATCATTAAAACTGCAGTCATATAAACACCCCTCTTATCTTGTCATGTACACTTTCAGAAGCACTAGTCAGGGACTAGTATGACCACATAACATGTAGTGTGACCATTAAAGTGTCTCTTCACTAGCACTTGTACAGCCTGTGGTCTCTGCTGATTATCAATGGAAAGTGTTAAGAAAAGGTAGAACAGACACATTTAATTAAGTAACTGGCAAGCGAGAAGCCAATTTCTGGTTAATTGGAAGAGAAAGGAATACTATGTTTAATCGCTACGTTTTATTATATAACCATTGATTTCATTTCCATATTTAAAGTTTTTTAATACAGACCTATTTAGATTTGTTTTTTATTTTGGCTGTCAAGTGTTTCCAGAGTTTTTGACCATTTGCAGATGAAGGTTTTCAGTTGAAACTTTGCTGCATCCCTAGTCATTCTCCTCACCAAACTCTTCAGTAACACCAAAGACATTTAAAATTACATTTTCATCTTGATCTGAAATCTGTTAGTGTGATGAACAGTCTACAGTTACCTAGCACTGTGACTCGTGAGGTATTTTTAAAAAGAACTTTTTTCTTTTTCATTCAGTGAATGGCAAGTACTTTTACACTGATCTGTGTCTACAATGAAGGAATCCAGCAATGCATTTCGCAGATCACATCAAAATTGATATGACAGAACTCTTCCAGGCCTAATAATGATACCCTTGCAGTGAATGTATCTGTTCAATGCATGTTGCTCTCATTTTCCTCACAAACATTTATGTCTTTCAAAAATGGAATGAAGAAAACAGTTCTACCAGTGTGCTCACATAATTCGCAGTTGCTGGCATTGTGCATTTTTAATGGGGGGGTCTGTGGAGTATGGGTAATCAATCAGCTCCCCCTGCCAAGCAGAGCACACTGAGGCAGGAGCTCTCAGTCTACGAGTCTTCCTTTGTTTTATAATACTTATTATTTATTCAGCTTGGTGTACACTGGATCAATATCAGTAACCTGTTTTGTAATGGATTCTAGAAGTGAATTGATTTTAAAGGTTTCAATTCGATTTTTGGTCACGTTTCACTTAATGTTTTACTAAAGTGATTTTGGTGCAGTCATTTCCTGAACTATGTACAGATTAACAGTAAAAACATAAATAAATAAAACAACCTTTAGGAGCTCCTTTATTTAGGCAAGCAGAGATCAATGAAATATGTCACTGTTGTTGTGGTTTCTAAAAAAAAAATACTCACGAATGCTTGTTGGATACCAAGTTTAGTGTTGAATGGAGATTCTTCTCTGGTTCTCTGAGCTGTTTGTCTCCTCACACATGCGTGTAGCCCCGTACACACAGTTTACTTGTGGCCCGTTCTCTTGTTTACCCAAGTGCAAAATCGATTTAGTTTAAACAGGCCTCACAATTGCTGGATAACAATGTTGTAGAATTTTTTATTCACACTTAATTTTCTTACCCAAAATGACCCGAAATTACATATAAATAATTCCAAATTGATAACGTTTTATAACTTTTGTCTTTTCTCCCTTTTTTTTCTTCCTCCCACCTTCAGTTGAGCCAAAGGTTTACGTGTCGGCAGGATCTTCTCCGTTGGTGGATGGTGACCGTGACAGCGTGGTGGCCACCTGCACGGCCGAGAGGGCCCGTCCACCCGCTGAGGTGTTCTGGGAATCGGAATTGTTAGGTCATTCGGAGGTGAGCGTACAGGATGAGCCCAATGGGACCACCACCACGCAGGTGCGCTATGTCTGGACGCCCACCAGCCATGCCCTTGGTCACACCCTCACCTGTGTGGTGCGCCACCCAGCTCTGGCCATGGAGTTCCGCATCCCCTATGTTCTCGACGTGCAGTGTAAGTTCTCCCTTCATTTTTACAGGTTTCCGGCTTACGGCATATACTCTTAAGTACTGTACTGGTGTTACAGGATGTGCTATTTTGATGAAACCATTTTTCCTGGGATGATCTTATACTTTTAACTAATTGTATGCATTCACATCCTGGCTGCCCCATATATTGCTTTAAGAGCATACTCTGAATTTAAGGTGATGTTCCCTGGTGTGAATTTTTTTTTTCTTTCATGTTCATTTTGACCTTATGCTAAATCAGATGTAATCAAAGACTGTGTGCTAGTGCTGGTAAAGGATCCCTCCAGAATAAAGACACATAGACAATTATGTGAACTTTGTACTGTGGCCCTTATGCATTGGCTGGTCGATTGGAGTCTTTTTTTTTTATGTTGAGTCCTTTAGGTCTGTCAAAGGCCCTGTCAAAGTACTTATTGTTGTTGCTATATAGTTTTGTATGACTCTAGAAGTGTGCATGGTCATCCAAGATATTATAAGGGGCCCGTTTTAAGAGTGAAGTACCTGATTTATAGACACAGCCGTTATCACTGCACTCTCGTGCTCATAAAACCATTTAGGAGTCATTTAAATGTTATAATCCTCCATGTGCACTTCCTTTGGCATCTTGAACTGTGGGCTGCTGTCTGTTTGAACAGAGTGCTGCTTAATGGAGATGGTTTATGAAATATTGATTATAGCCCAGCAGGGCTTGCAGCGGGAGCGGAACCACACGAGGTTGAGGTTAATACACAGAGAGAAGGAGCCTTTAGAGCTCAGTAAAACCCTGCAAATGGCTCGTGCAAAATACTGTAGTCTATCAAAATTCCTGGGACACCACTCTAAATGCACATCAAACAGACCTTGCAAATTGGTGTTGAAGGTGAAAGCACAGCTCAGAAGAGAGTAGAGAATTAAGGTGCATTCAGAACTCACTGTGGGTGAATGCAGTTGTTCAGGACTGAGTTGTATGCAAACATTTGGGCACTCAGGTCTAATGACAGGTTTTATTGATTTTCTAAGAAATTATGCACTAAAATTTACAGAACAAATGCTGTGCTAAAGTAAGCATCTGTACTTATTTTTACTTTTTAAAATTTTAATTTTCTATTTAATTTAAGTGGAGTTGTGCGAACTTTTGACTGTGCCTATACTGAAGTTACAGTGTGATTACACTTTGTCTG